>JAVGVS010001264.1:0-26278 GCA_032718565.1 Distichodus sexfasciatus
TATATATACATATAAATATAGTACATATAATTTCTTTATAGTTTATACAATTTCTAAGAGAAAATGTTAATTTAATTATTAATTTAAATGTTTTAAATGTTTAATTTAATATGAAATGTAGGTCTGTTTGTATAAAATGTATATATTTGTATTTGTTTATATAAGCTGCTCCAGATATCTATATACACATTTAAATATGTATGTTATATTTGCTATACTGCAGAAGCTTGACCTTGATACAGCCTTAAACCATTTACATTTATAAAATTAAAACAATTAAAACAGTCATATAAAGTAAATCTATATAAAGTATACAGTAAAACAAACAAAGTCATGTATTCATTGTTAAGTTAGCTAGGTAAATTGATTTAAGAATACTAAAAATTTCTAGTCATTTGAATTAAAAAATATTCATTATTTTACACTTAAGATGTACAGTTGTCTAAACTTACTTGTACTACAACTAACTTGTATTTATACCACATCACATCTATGAATCACTTTGATTATTTAAAAAGCTTTTAAAAACTCATCTCAAAACTATTTCTTAATTCTTATCAAAGGTGCTATGTAAATAAAAATAATTATAATTATAATAATAACCACATACAGTACTGTGCAAAAGTTTGAGGCAGGTGTGAAAAAATGCTGTAAACAAAGAATGCTTTCAAAAATGGAAGTGTTAATCATTTATTTTCATCAATCAACAAAATGCAGTGAATGAACAAGAGAGAAATCTAAATCAAATCAATATTTGGTGTGACCAGCCTTTGCCTTCAAAACAGCATCAGTTCTTCTAGGTACACTTGCACACAGTTTCTGAAGGAACTCGGCTGGTAGGTTGTTCCAAACATCTTGGAGAACTAACCACAGATCTATAATCCTATAATCCTACAAAATAATATAATGACTATAATCCTACAAAATAATATAATGACTATAATCCTACAAAATAATATCATGACTATAATCCTACAAAATAATATAATGACTATAATCTGTCCTGTCCTGCCCTAGCATATTTACATTTACAATTTTTACAATGTTTACATTCTCAGGTTTGCACATTTAACTTTATTTAACTTTATGTTCCTTATGTTCCTTATTGTATAATGTATAGTTTTATTTTTGTCCTGTTACCCCAGCCTCCGTATTTAAGTTAGTATTTATGTTTGTAAGTTTGTATTGCGTCTCTATCTTCCTTGTCTATTGCACAGTTAAAGAGCGGATCAGGATACATTTCACTGCTTGTTGTACCTGTATAACTTGCACGTGACAAATAAAGAATCTTGAATCTTGAATCTTGAATAATCCTACAAAATCCCCGACTTTGTGCAAGTGTACCTATAAGAATTGATGCTGGTTTGAAGGCAAAAGGTAGTAACACCAAATATTGATTTGATTTAGATTTTTCTTTTGTTCGCTCACTTTGCATTTTGTAAATTGATAAAAATAAACAATCATTATTTATATTTCTGAAAGCATTCTTTGTTTATAGCATTTTTCACACCTGCCTAAATCTTTTGCACAGTACTGTATAATATAGTTTTCTATATTATTATTATTATTATTATTATTATTATTATTATTATACGTGTAGTCATGAGCAACATGTGAGACTATCGAGTGCTGATGTGAGGCTGAAGTGTGTGAGATTGTGTGTGTGTGTTGCTGTGAGCTGGAGAGACTCAAACACATGTGAAAGAGGAACTGTGTGAAAAATAATCTTACACATACATATTTCTGGAGCTGATAGTCATCAAAACCTTCATGGACCATAGATCAGAGGAGCAGCTGTGAGAAGTGATACTGACCAGTATACAAAAAGAGCATTATCATTGTGAACAGACCAACGAAGCTGCCCGCTGACGCTCCGTATCTGCACGTCAGATTTCTGTGACTGTTTATTATTACTGTAGCTTTTGAGCAGCGTCTCATTGTAACTGTGACACAAAAGTCTGGTAAAATTAACATCATCCTTCAACATCATCATCAGCATCCTGCTGTCAGCCAGGGCCTTCCATTAGTCGTTTCAGAAATAGATTCTTGACTTTTCATCATGATATGTTTTTCCAACATCACTGAGCCACATTCCACAACAGCTGTTAAGAAGAAATTAGTTATTTTGTGCACCATGTGGGAAATGCCCCGCCGGGTGGGTCAAATGCAGAGCTCACATGTGGTAGTGGTGCACTGTGTGCTGTGTTCACAATGACAAATCACTCACTTGCATTAACTAGTTGGAATATGCATGGGCTCTTTGGAGTTTTATCCTGATATTTTTCCATCATTCTACCTCATTGAACGGTGTTTAACTGAAATATGTGTGCGTGCAGCTGGAGTCTGACTTTTTTGGCACATTTATTCTCGTACTGCTTCTGAAAAGCTGTCAGACCCGAGTCCTGCGTGTTAAGCTGTTGAATGTTCACACATCAAATGAGTGGAGATGAATCAGAAGCATTACAATTGCAAATCTGCGGCCTGAACGCAGCCGTTTGCATCATTTACTTAAGAAGCGAGTGCTGTTCATTACTTATGAAAGCAGCAGTGAGCGTTAACCTGCGACCCGCCGTGTGACCGTGGCTTCAGACACTCACCGTGTGAATATAAAGCTGCTTCCTATTTATTTTAATGAGTAAATTACTGGTGAGTTGATGTCTAACTGCTGATGATTCATGTTTCGAGTATGTGTGCTGCAGAGGTGCAAAACTCTGACCTTTTGATCAAACACATTAAGATTTGAGAACTTTTGTAAGCAAAAATAAAATGAGGAACGTTGTTCTGACTCACAGCTGCAGGAGGAAAGGGTCAGAGGCTTCTATTGTAACCTGCATTTTTAAAAGATCATTTCTAGTGTCTTTTCAGAAAAGGATACACACAAACTGAACCCTGCAGCAAGCTGTAAGTGAATTGCAGGGTTTGGAATAAAATTGTGCTGCTGTTAGGGAACTCAACCCTAACGCTAATGTGAGTGTTATTCTCGAGAACAGTACAGAACCCAAATTCTGAAACATACCACAACACCACACAAGAGTACCACAATAGAGGTTCATAAGATTTCATCACAGTGTCAATCAGCTTGTAAGTAGAGGTGTAACGATGCATCAAATTACATCCATACATCAATTAAATTATATAAAGTCTCGATCTAACATGAAAACATCAGACGTCATACGTATTGTGATTGTCTCTCTGTCTGCTACACACTCCGTACCGCACATGAACATGGATTTGTGTTCATTTCTTTTACCATTTTAATTTGTACTGTAATAAATGTTGTTTATCAGCTCATTCATATTGAATATGGGCATGTTTATGGTGAACTCTGTTAATGTCCTTCTTTGTTTCTTTTGTTTCATTTCATGTTCTCCTTCCTTTCATTTCTTCAAGCAATCTGCATTGTTAAAGTAGGCATCACACTTTCATAATGACTCAGGAGCCTTTACAGTGGAGTGTGTGTGTCAGAGAGAGAGAGGGCTTCTCTTGATTTATTGTTGATGTTCTATTAAAAAGTTCCTGCTATTTTCCACTTCACTTTCATAGTCATTTTGTATTTGACCTTTAGGGAGCTCGCTGGAGATGGAGATAGAGAGAGAGAGGGAGAGAGAGAGGGGTTCAGGTTGTTGGTTCTCGCCTCGCTGGTCCGGATGCCCCCCACCTCCCCGTGCTGCTGCATTGTGCAGGTCGACTGGGTGGATGTGGTTTGCTGCAGGGCCGAGTCTATTTTTATCAGGAGGGAAAATAACAATAATAGTGAAAGAGGAGAGAGGTAACAGCATGAGCTGGAACAATGTGCTTTACCTCAAACTCTCCTGCTGCACCACTGATTTAACAGCACCACGTTTTGATTTTGACCCTTTAGCATGTCCAGCGATGTGTTTGTGCTTTGTGGATGTATGTTCTGTTTAAGGACTTCCACCCTTATTTGTACTTCAAAGGATTTAAGATTCGACCGTGCTCTGATTGTAAATTGAATGGGGTTAATGATGGTCTGGTGATTAGCATACTCACCTCTGGTCCATGAGCTTGTGGGTTCAAATCCTACCTCCAGCCCTACCAATACTGAGCGAGACCCTCAACCCCAAGTTGCTGCAGGAAGACTATCACTGTAATCAGGAACTAGGGTTAGGGTTGGATTGTCTGCTAAATGCAGTTAACATAAATGTGAATTAGAGTAAAAAATTAGAGATTTAAACCATAAATAGACGCAGTTTATTGGGCAGGTTATTTGCAAAATACTGAAATTTACAAATTACAAGTTAATTACGTTACTGAAATATGCAATGAGTATAATAACAATGTATTAGAAATGCCTTACAATACTGCAGAAAGTACTTTACTTACCTTACTTTAATTGTGTTACTTTTGAACATGTTTTTCCCAAAACTGGTTACCGGATGTTTTATATAGACTCCTGTTTGCAGGTAGGAGAGCTTGCACTAGTGCTGTACCTGATGTAGAATTGGACGATATCACCTCAAATCAGTATCACGATTAAGTGAACATTTCACTTCAATTAAAATGAATGAACAGTTATTTCGTTTTTGTTTTTTGTTGTGTTTTTTGGTTTGTGATGGCAGTCTGGGGGCGGCACGGTGGCACAGTGGTTAGCACTGCTACCTCACAGCAAGAAGGTCCTGGGTTCGATCCCGAGGTCAGCCGTAGGGCCTTGTTGTGTGGAGTTTGCATGTGCTCCCTGTGTTCACGTGGGTTTCCTCCGGATGCTCCGGTTTCCTCCCACATTCCAAAGGCATTTACTATAGGTTAATTGGCAACTCTAAATTTACCCCTTAAGGTGTGAATGTGAGTGTGATTGTGTGTGTGTGTGTACCCTGCGGTGTGTCGGTCCACGCCTTGTGCCTGTAAGTTCCTGAGACAGGCTGCGGTCCCCTCGACCCGATAGGGATTAAGCGGTTGGGATAATGGATGGATGGCTGGGAGTCTGGAGGTTGTGTAGTAACTGTACAGACATCCCAACACTGTCACCATCGTGTAGTGTCAAAAAAGCATGTTTGAGGCTGAAGAGTTTCATTTGGAAACAACCTTTCAACCCTCTCACTCTTTCTCTCATGTATAGTTGTTCTTGCTGAGCATCATAGGAACAGCTTTAATTATTTCTCTATTTAAACCTTTTATCCCACTCTACCACTAATCACACAAATTTCATACAAATTGCCGACCTTGTCACTTCCAGACTAAAACCTCAGACGTCTCACTCTGCTCACCTCTTACCCTTGTACTTGTGTTTGTGTGTGATTTCAGAGATCCTGAAGTGTAACTGACTGTGACATCAGGCGTAACAAGGCTACCTCTGCACCCGAGTGACCAGAACCAGAACCATAGCTTTGGCAGAATCGGATCTGAGAGAGCAGCAACCCGTCTGGGTAGGAGTCTGAATCGGGAACTTGGACAAGGCGGCAGCCTCATGTTGAAACTTGTTCACTTTTACGAGATGGAGCTCTCCTGCTTCAACATGTCCAAAATGACTTCCTGAATTTACCTGACTGCTGCTGCAGATGTGAGAGAGCCAGAGCCTGACTCCTTCATGGCTTTCCCACACTTATCAGTCACCTAGTTCCTGCAAATCCACTCACCGGCTGTCCTGCACTGAGAGAGAGGGGTGGTGAGGGAAGACAAGAGGAAGGTAGGGGTTGAAAGAGAGCGAGAGAGAGAGTAAACAGTTCAGGTCAGACGAGCATCATGCAGTCTGATGACCTCTTCATCCGCAAGTTCCGGCGCCAGAGCCCTCGTCCACCTGTGGCATCGGTCAGCTTCGACCCTAAACGGGACGCTGGGGTTCGGACGCGGGTGGTGGCGGAGTGGCCCCCCCGGAGAGAAGGCGAGGGGGATGGGACAATAGAGGGTGAAAATGTGACGCCCAGCCGGGTGGGCCTTAACAACCTGCGCTCGGTGGGCCGGGGTCACATCATGCAGCGCAGCAACAGTGATGTCACCCTAGGAGACCTGGACTCAGCCAGCAAGGCTGGGTCCAAAGCCATAATCCGAGTGGTGGGGGACAAAGCTGGTGCTGGTGTGGGTGGGCAGGGTGAGGCTGGGCTGGGAGCAGGATTGGGGGTGGTGCTCCATCGGGAGTATGGGAGCCTGTCATCACTGGAGAGGCAGAGCCGAATTCTGGAGCCCCCCTGTGTCAGCGATGGAGGTGGGAACAGTGATGAACAAGGAGTGCTGAGTCCCAATGCACTGCGATTCAAAGACCCCTTCCTGCTGCTTGGCCTTCAGGAGACACCCCTGGAGCCAGACGGGTACTTCAGGGCCCTGTCTGCACCGGCTGGGGACTCACCAAAACCGGCCAAGCCCCCCAAACCTGAGGGACTGGGGAAGAAACCAAAACCAGCTCCTGCTCAAATTCCTCTGGCCCCAAGTGAGCTGGCAGCCGCAACAGGGGGTGCGTGGGTGCGGAACTTTGCCCACTATGATGTACAGAGCATTCTGTTTGACCTGTCCGAGGCGGCCACCAACCGGGACAGCGTCGGACGCAAGAAGAACATCACGTCTGGGGCATCGGCCGCCTCGCAGCTACGCCCGCCCGTCCAGGCTACACCCTCCTCCCCCTCTCAGGGCGGTGGCGGCGGAGGGTGCGGGGGTGTTTCTGGAGGGACCGGTGGGGGCATGGCTGGGGGAGGAGCTGGAGCAGAAGACCTGGAGCAGGCGCTGTTAGATGAGGGCGATGGCAACGACAATGACCTGCTGCTCAGCTGCCCACATTTTCGTAACGAGATGGGTGGGGAGGAGAGGGTGGGGTTGAGCCGGAGGCGGGGCTGTGGGGGGCGGAGCCGCAGCCTGCACACGCCCAACGATGCTGTGTCGGTGCTGGAGGAGCCGCGAGAGAGCCACGTGCAGCAGCAGGGCAAGAGCAACTACTTCATCGAGCATGCTGACCTGGGGGCCCGTTACTACCACAAGTACTTCTACATGAAAGGTGAGGGGCTTCCTGGGAAGTGCTGGTGTGTGTGTGTGTGTGTGTGTGTGTTTAAAAATATATCAGGATTGTGTCTATTACAGGAGTTCATCCTTCACTGGACTGCATTAGTGCTTTTCTGTAATACGTAATAATATGTAGGGCTGGGTGATATCACCTCAAATCAATATCACAATTACGATTAATTATGAATAATGATTATTCATTCATTCATTATTCATTCAGGGTTGTGGGGACCAGAGCCAGGACATTGGGCATGAGGTGGAAACCAATTGTTAGTGTGAATGTTAAACAGTTTAATTAAACAGATCCGTAGATTGACCCAATGCCTGATCCAGCTATTTGGGTCGTTATCAGATCGGTGCATCCCTAATTATGAGGGCAATTTAGAATCACCAATCAACCTACAGTTACCGACCAGGTATCGAACCTTCTGGCTGTTTTTTGTCCCATAGTAATATCCAAAGCTGGATATTGTTTGTAATGTAAGAGTGCATCTTTATAATGTGAAATAACTGAAGGAAACACACAGATGTAGTGCAGACTGGACGGGGCAGACTCACATGACAGCACCCGCACTAGTATGTTTTCAAGGGGATACAACATCAACACACACTTGAGAGAGCAGGAACAGGATGTTAATAAATAATCAGAATAACTGACATGTGCAAGATTAGGTTAATTAGGGGTTCTTCCTGTTATTTGCCTGACTCTAATTGAAAGTCAATGCAATTCTTTAGGTAAGTAAAGTGTGGCAGACATGTACTTTCCCCTCTGTATCTGTATCTGTGTATGTGTGTGTGTATGTGTGCGTTGTCTGGTTACAGCGCTTAGATTTGCTGAACGCTATCTGTTATCTCAAACTGCTGTGAGGCTGCGAAACTGGAGCACTGCAGATTGAAGTCTACCTTGTTCTGTGTGTGTGTGTGAGACGCCTGGACGTACTGCCATGATATTGAGTGTTCTGATGGTTGTTGGGTTTTTATCTGTGTTCGTCTCGACTCCTTTATATATGTATATCATGGTTTATCTCAAGATTTCCAGATTTCTTTATTTAACACACACTTACACGAGTACAACACATAGTGAAATGAGCCCTGATTCATAATATTATATATATGGAATATTCTATATAGAATACTGCAGTAACACATGTTCACCAGAAACATGAATTCTGGATGTAATTTTTCATACATGATAATGGAGTTGACCCCGTCATCAGATGGGTCAACATGTGATCGTGGTGCACCGTGTGCCGTGTTCACAATGACAAATAATGACTTTAATGCACTTTATTTACGATGCAGAGTGTAATATACCCCAAACCCTGCGGTGTTGCTGCTGTTGTTGTGCAGATCATCAGAACTTCTTCGGCATGGACGACCGTTTGGGGCCGGTGGCCATCAGCTTCCGCCGTGAGGAGAAGGAGGGCAGCAGTGGAGCTCAGTACACCTACAGGATCATCTTCAGAACCACTGAGGTGCTGCACAAACACACACACAGCCCCATGTGGGGCACTTGGTAGTGTACCGGTTAGGGAGTTTGCCCTGTGATTGGACAGTCATCAGTTCAAGTCCCGGATCATTAAAGGTACCCCTGAGGTACTCATGAGCAAGGCACTGTTCACAAGCACTGCTCCCCAGTTTCCAGGGACAGTACCTTACTTATGAGTACCTAAGTGACGATGACGTTCTGATCACGGAGTGAACACCCTAATCATTACACTACCGCCTGCCCCAAAAAGCTGTGTATAAACATGCAGCAGCTCTGCCGTATCTTTGCACACTCACAGCAGCACAACACACAAACTCCATTTCACTAGAAGTGTGCATAATGAAGTGGCTGCTGAGTGTGTGCTGCTCCCACCTGTGTGTTTAGAAGTGTGTGTGTTCCTGTGATGACCCCAGCGTGACTAACTCTCTTGCTCACTCATCAGCTTATGTAAGCGTTTTTAAAGTAAACTTGAGCAACTCTGAGTTGTAGTAAACTCTAATGTCCACTCTGCCTGTCCTCCATCTCCCTTCATCACTCCTTCTTCCCCTTTCTCACAGCGCTTCTCTTTCTCTCTGCCACTCTGACCTGCAGTTTCTCCTTTATCACAGCCCCAAGCCTCTCAAGTTATTAGGAAAGGTCAGCTAGCCCTTATGCTGTTCAAGAGGTGCAATGATACATCGATCTACGATGATACATCTATTCACTGATCGACGAGCCCACAGCATCTATGCGAAATGAAAGCATCATACATATTGTAATGTTTAGGGTTGCAAGATAATATCGTAATCACATCGTAATCGGCTGATAATTGCTTTGTTTTAAGTCATCATCATCCAACCGATACTTAGATTTGCCCGACATTTCCAGATGATTTTTGACGACACATTTATTGTACGTGGGAAAGGTAGCACTTTTGCCAGCCATTTCCAAAGTCCGAGGTGGGACATGACTTGTGGGAAGTGACTTTTTCTTCAAATGTTGTGCACTACACTGAAAATGCTCTGCCCTCGCTCCACTCTGCTTTCACGCTCGCTTGACTTGGTGCTGTGTTAGACATGTTAGAGTTGTGGTGTTAGTTTTGTGGCAAAATTCTGCACGTGCAGTGAAACTTTGGCGAGCTAAATATCACATCTTTACGCGCTCAACTCTGACTTTCTCATTTATCGGCACCGACAGATATAAGCATGAAAATATCAGATATCGGCATCTCCAAATAAATCTCTTATTGTGCATCCCTAATAACGTTTCTTTGTATTTTTAAATAGAGAAGATTGTTTTCTATTTAAATGTTTGCGTGAAGTCAGGAATAAAAATGTCAAATGATATTTGAGTAGCTTGTTGTAATTTGATATGAATGAAAGCGATGGTGTCAAATAAGCACATCATTAGGAATTGAATTGAATGGACATTGTTATTGCAGACTTTATGATATTGTCAGATGTCAATTTCTTGTCTGTTTAATCCATATAATATTGTACAATGATGAAACTGGTGATTTACTTCTTTTATTTTGTATTAATCATGTCCTATCACTCCCCTTCTTCTCCTCCTCTTCCTCCTCTTACCACTACTCTCTCTCTGTCTCTCCTCTCATTTTAGAATCTCTCCCCAGAGAGAGCTCAGTTTCTATTTCTCCCTCTCTTCACTCTCTTCTCTCTCCTCCTTAGTGCTTCCTGCTGCTTCTTTCTTCTATGCTATTCTTATCCCTCGCTCATGAGCCGTGACCTCTCTTCCTCCTCCTCTTCCTCTTTCTCCGCTCTACGTTGTTATTTTTGTGTCAAATTTTTTTTTGAGCACACTGTGGAGCTGTCACTTTTGGGTCATGTACAAATAACCCACAACCCGTCTTCCTCTTGTTGCTCCCTTTGGCGTTGTACTGGGAAAATGTGCATGAATTCAGAACCATGTTAGCATCCTGATTGGACACACTTTTATAAGACAGTGCTGCGTATAGGCACAAGATTTTGCTTGCGAAGCCTCCGCTGTGTGCTCTGAAGTAACGCCACGCCTCTCGTCTCTCTGGTCCATAGTTGAGGACATTGCGAGGTTCCATCCTGGAGGAGTCTGTTCCGTCTGCGGCGCGTCACACCACGCCCCGAGGGCTCTCCCCGAAACGGCTGCTGGAGTTCATCTTGCCCGACCTTAACCTGCACTGCCTGCGCCTGGCCTCCACCTCACCCAAAGTGCGCGACACGCTGCTCAAGCTGGACGAACAGGGGGTGAGTTGATGATGATGATGATGATGAGGATGGTGATGATACTGGGACATTTGGTAGTGTAACGATTAGGGAGTTGGCCATGTGATCGGAAGGTCGTTGGTTCAAGTCCCGAATCTGTAAAGGTACCACTGAGGTACTCCTGAGCAAGATGCTGCTCCCCATGTGCTGCACGTCAGCTGCTCACTGCTGCTTCATAGATAGGTCAAATGCAGATCACACATGTGGTTGTGGAGCACTGTGTGCTGTGTTCACCATGCAAATAATTAATCTGTGTGTGTGTGCGTGCAGCTGAACTTCCAGCGTAAGGTTGGGGTGATGTACTGCCGTGCGGGGCAGAGCTCGGAGGAGGACATGTACAACAACGAGAGTGCTGGAGCTGCCTTCGATGAGTTCCTGGACCTGCTGGGGGACCGAGTGAGACTCAAGGGCTGGGACAAGTACAGAGCACAACTGGACACCAAGAGTGAGAACACACACACACACACACACACACAGTCTTTATTACTATCTTTGTGAGATCCTTCCATAGGCTCCCATAATAACGAAAGTACATAATTTTACAGCTACACCTAATCCTAACCCTAACCTTAACCTCAGTAACCAAAAGCACATCTTTTACCTCTTTTAGTTTCTCAAATAAAACAAGCACATTTTCTATAAAGTCATTTCTCCTCATGGGGACCTCTCTAATGTCCCCACAAAGCCCAAAAAAACAGATAAAAGTGATTTTAGTGACAAAAAGGTCTCCACAATGTGATAAATACATGGACACACACACACACACACACACTTACATAACATTGACACACAGCACAGTGGTCATATAAATCATATCTAAATCATGCAAGATCAAGATAACACACCAAAAGCACATGCACAATACATACCAACTAGGTGTAACAGTTAGGGAGCCAGCCCCGTGATCAGATGGTCACTGGTTCAAGTGCCGGACCGGTAAAGGTACCACTGAGGTACTCATGAGCAAGGTACCGTTCAAAGCACTGCCCCCAAATAGTTGCCCACTGCTTCTTCATATATAAGGCAAATATAGAGCTCACATGTGGTTGTGGTGCGCTGTGCTATGCTGTGTTCACCAAGACTAATGATCACTTAAATGTACGTATTATAAGACATATGTGACCCTCCACAGCAAAACCAGTCGCTTGTTGCAACGGAGGTTTCCAAGAAAAACGAGCGTTTATGTTGCGTGGGGTAAAATGTTGGATGTTTTGTTTTTAGTGTTTTGAAACAGTGGAAGGTCTATACTGTACTGTTGTGAATAAATTTGGCTGAAAAACTTACCCTTTCCATCCTAAAAACGTGACTTTCTTGAGGTGAGGAATTCAATTCCAGCAGAATGTTAAAAGTTTGTGTTTTGACCGCTCTACTTCAATATTTACGGTAAATCCACTGGTTGACTAGCGTGAAGATATTTCTCCGGAATCCATCTCCGTCTCCCGAGTTCAGTTAACCTAACGCAGGTAGGCTATCCGTGTGGCTGTGAATGCAGCGTAGGCTAGCGTAAATGCAAACGTAGCCGCGACCGCACCAAGCGTCTGTGAGTGCTACGGCGATAGTCAACTTCGACGGCAGATTTCTCCGTTTCTCACTTGGCGTGACAGGAGAAACCCGACTCCTTTGAATGTTGATATCTCAGTCATATGTCGTCACATTCATTCCATATAGGTTTCGTTTTGAAGCTTGATTTATGCCCTTTCATGAAAACATAATCACTCAATTTTGAAAATTTGCGATAAGCGACTGGTTTTGCCGTGGGGGGGTCACATATCGGAGTGTTGGTGGTGTAGTGGTTATGACCAAGAGGTCGTAGGTTTAAAACCTTCCCCCCACACTACCACCGCTGGGTCCCTACGCAAGACCCTTAACCCCAAGTTGCTGCAGGAAGACTGTCCCTGGAATTAGGAAAATGGAAGTTATTCAGAATAAGAACGCCTGCTAAATGCCATAATTGTAAAGTTTAAATGTAAATATACATGTCACATACAAAAAAAACACATCAGTAGCATGTGTTCACATTTAAATTGTCTGCAAATTGTTTTCTCTGAAGGTATTAGACTCATAGGGAATGATACGGTCAGTGAGTCTCATTCACCACAGTTTTCTTCAACTTTCTGCTCACCTTTGTTCTTAAGAAGGTTAATACATTTAAATAGAATCACAAAAATATGTATTTCATGTGGAATATTAGTGTATGAATCATACAACCGGACACTCTGTGCTGCAGTTAACCTATAACAACTTACATGATAGTAACCCTAGAAATGTGTAAAAACCATCAACATGCAGAACTTTACAATTTAAAAGTAATTTTACCAGGTGTTCATGTGTGATGTGTTGAGGATCTACCATCTACAAAACTGTTAGTGTAACGTAGGAGTTGAAGAACACACAGCTCCAGGGCTGAACATATATATATGTGTGTGTGTGTTTCCACAGCTGATTCCACAGGTACACACTCTCTGTACACACGCTATCAGGATTATGAGATCATGTTCCATGTGTCCACGATGCTGCCTTACACAGCCAACAACACACAGCAGGTAAACAACACAACACACACAGCGAGGGCTGTAGCGATACATCCACACGACCATACATCGATTCACCAAGCCCATAGCGTCCATCCTAAATAAAAACGTCAGTCAGAGCTCATACAAACTGTAGAGTGACTGGGGCTCTGTTTTTATTAAGACAAGATTGTTTTTATTTAAATGTCATCTAAAGCCCCACTCAGAAATAAAATCTCAAATGATATTTTCGTTATGTTTATTGGGATTTGATATGAATGGAAGTAGCGGTGCACGATAATATCAGATTTGGACGATAATTGCTTTGTTTTAAGTCATCATCAGACCGATGCTTAGATTCAATCGATATTTCCGGCTGATATTTGCTGCTGCATTTACTGTACGTGTGAAAGGTAGTGCTTGTGTCAGGCATGTCCGGAGTCCAAGGTGGGATTTTATACGGCCCGCGCCTTCTGTCTTAAAATGTATGGTGTTATTTTGTGGCAAAATTCTGATCATGCAGTCGAACTTTGGTGAGCAAAACATCTCGTCTTTACGCGCTTGACTATGCATCGGCATCGGCAGATATAAGCATGAGGAATATAGGATATCGGCATCGACCGATAATTCCCCTATTGTGCAACCCTAATTCATAGCCTTAATTTGTCAGTAAGAACAGTTAATATTAACAATCATAGCAACTGTATGAACAAGTAAAATCAATAAAAGCAACAGAAAACCCACATGAACCACGGCAAGTAATTAAACAGATTGAACACATCTGCAGCTTTCATTAAAACCTCCACGTTGAGAACCTGACCCAGAGGGTGGGACGGCGACTGGATGAGGCGTTATCCCGGTGCACGCTGGGGGTCTGTAAGATGGAAGAGATGATTATTTTGTAGATACGCGGTGTGGAGAGTTGTGCTGATCAGATGGTGTTTAAGATGCTGGAGCTGAACCTCGACTCGACGCCACTCCGGCCTCTGGCTGCTCACCAAAAGTGGGAGATAAAGACAGTGGGTTCGGATAAGGCTCGCTTTTATCAGCAGCGTTGCTCCAATAGAGACTTGAGCTGTTCGTCTGGCTGTTTACAAACTCACTGTGATGATATGCTGCGTAGTGCTGTACAAATGATTTGATCAATTAGTCAACACACCTCAAACTGGCATTTATGCAACTTTTAGGAGTTTTCAGGGTTACAACTTAGGCTTTAAGATTTTCAGTTGGCAGACTTACAGTTTTAAATTATTCTGCCATCTTTACATTTTCATTTGAAGCAACCGAACTAAAAAATAACTGTACTCATGAACACTCTCCCGGGTGTGTGTGTGACAGCTGCTAAGGAAGAGGCACATCGGGAACGACATCGTGACCATCGTGTTCCAGGAGCCCGGAGCGCTGCCCTTCACCCCCAAAGCCATTAGGTCACACTTCCAGCACGTCTTCATCATCGTCCAAGTGCACGAGCCCTGCAGCGACAACACCTACTACAGGTACAGCAGTAGCAGCACACACCTGCACCTCGAGCTGACCGGCTCAACGTCCACCTGAATCACCCAAAAGCAGCTGATTGATGAAAATAATTTTAGGTCTCATGTGCCAAATCACACATGAAACAACACCTAAGGAATGGAATTTATAATAAGCTGTGCAGCGGACTGTGTTCTATTATTACCACAGTGTTCACTTGGCTTCTTGTTTTTAAGCCATTGCACATTTTATTCATTACTTGGTTAAGCTGTTTTTATTTTGACTTTTTTAAGCTGTTTTGGGGTTTTTGGTACGCTGTGTAACATAAAATAATAAACATCTAAAATATATCTGCAAGTGGCAGTCAGTGGGGTCCAAGCATGAGTCACAAAAAGCAACACAATAGCAGCTGATGCAGTAAGGGTCAAAGAAAGGAGTCACTGAGTCTTTTATTACTCTTTTATGTTCTTATCATTTTTAGAATCAGAAAAAGCAGGATTTGTTACTCTTGGCCGCACAGCTCAAGAGTTAGCAAAATAAAATCGCAAAAGCATGTTTGTCTTCGCTACTTACCTTCCAAAAATGACCCCTAATAATGAAAAAAGTGAATTTACCTTAATATTGAGTTGGCGTCTTTTGAGTAATTGATGCATTACTTTATACATATTTAATCATTAAAAATACAGTGTATTTTAATGTAATGCCTAATGCCTGGTCGTGTAACAATATATCTGTCTACATTGATATATTGATTCAGTCGATCCAAAATAGCAACGTTGACCAGACATAATACATATTGTAGCATCACTTTATACTGAACATGTCTATTTTTATTAAAATTTAAATTAATTATTACAGTTGTTTATTTAAATGTTGAATTGTTGTCCATCAAACTGATATAATTATCATATTGTGATGGAACTTGTGATTTACACTCTCTCTCTCTCTCTCTCTCTCTCTCTGCGTTGTTCAGAGTGGCCGTAACTCGCTCCAAGGACATCCCACTGTTCGGCCCTCTCTTCCCTAAAGGTGCTCGCTTCCCGCGCTCGCCTGCCTTCCGTGACTTCCTGCTGGCCAAAGCCATCAACGCAGAGAACGCCGCCGAGAAGTCAGAGAAGTTCCGCTCGATGGCCACACGGACCCGACAGGAGTACCTCAAGGACTTGGCGGAAAACTACGTCACCACCACGCCCATCGACTCCTCCACCAAGTTCCCGCTGCTGTCGCTGGGCGGCAAGCGCAAGGACAAGCAACGAGGGGCCAAGGGGGCGGAGCTGCACAGCGCAGGGGCTCTGGTGTGGGCGGTCAGTGCCTCGCAGGACTCCACCGGACGGTCGCTGCCCTGTTTGCTGGGCGTCTCGGCCGAGGCCGTGGTGCTGATTGAACGCTGCACTAAGCGTGTGGTCTTCAACTGCTCCTGCCGTGACGTGATTGGCTGGAAGGTGGTGATGGAGATGGGGACCGAGGGAGGGCCGAGTCTGGACGTCTTCTATGAGCGGGGCGAGGCAGTGTCCGTCAGCGTGCCCGAGAGCCAGGCCGAGGACATCAGGGAGGTGGTGCAGAGGCTGGAGGTGAGCGCTCTTCTCACTTAATCTTATGAACTTAATCTTCATCAGTCATCATCATTATCATTATGAAGCCTTGCTTCATATTTACAAACGATGAGGGTAAAAACACACAAATAATCGTTTAATAACCGTAATCGTGATACTGTATGAGTGCGAGCGTCCGGGTGCTAAGGTGAGGTTTTGTGTGTGCAGCTGGTGACGCGGGGGTGCGAGGCCCGGGAGGTGACGCCCCTGCGGGACAGCGTAGGCCAGCCGGGCTTCCTGATGAGCGAGGAGGGCTTCGTGACGGAGCTGCAGCGTTTCGGCTACGCGGAGAGCGGGGGCCTGCAGCTGGGGGCCCGAGTGGTGCGGCTCTGCGGTCAGGCCCTCGTCCACCTCAGCCCCGAGCAGCGCAGCCGCCTGCTACGCACCGCACCCAAAATTCACATCACCGTCATCCCCCCTGACGAGAATGGCAAGCCTCGCAGGTGAGAGGGTAGAGAAGGGTGGAGAGTGAGGGGTCAGTGAGACCTGAATCAAACATGAGAAATATGCAAACAAAATTAATTAAGAGAAATATGAAAAGCATAAAACTTAAAATAGAACAAAACTATACACTAGAGAAAAATGTACAGTCCTAGTAACTGATCTGTCACTTTCTGGATAATTTCCTGCTAGTTTCCTGATCAGGTTTATTCCAAAAACATGTTTATTTCATTAAGAATTAATGTTTATAGCCGCAAGTGGCAATGGTGGGGTCCAAGCAAACATCACAAAAAGCAGCACGAAAGCAGCTGACGCAGTAAGTATCGTATAATTAGCGCCCCCTATTGTTCAAATAGCAACATTGTATATTTTCAATATCTTAGTTTAGGTTGTTTAAATGAGATCGTGAGATATATTTAGGATGTATAGCGCACCCTATTGTTCTATTGGTGCCATTAATGCCAGCTAGGCTAAAGTGGTCCAGCTGTTTAAGCAAAATAATTCATGCCCCACTGTAAGTAATTTGCTAATTTTAGCCACCTCTTTTGTGTTACTTGCCTTAATCAGCTAATTAGCCTAGGAGGAGTTAGCAAGTTTGTTTAGCATACTATGCAAATTAGCTCAATCTCAAAATGGGAAGTCCATAGTCTCAATTAGAAAGGGGTTGGGTTAGGACAAAAAGTCAGCTAAAGCAGGAATTCTCACTCTAGATCATACGACTCCAGAGTTAACCAAAAAACATCACTATACTTTCCCGAGATGCACACCATTCCTACTTACCCTTCTACTTCATGCTTGGACCCTAATTAAAGGACAGAGGAGAAGGAGACTTGGAGGAGTGGTGACGGAGGAAGAACTTTTAGTTTTAGTCTGAGTTCAAGATTGAGAATGATGCAGGTAGAACATGTTTTTAAAAATCAATTAAAAGAAACATAAAGTATTAAAATACATCGAAAATTATATTCCAAATGAGCTCATTGCTGTGTGGGTATGAACAATGAATAAAATACTTCATAAAAACACATCCTACACCGAGAGGTCAGGAGCGGTCAGGCATCTGGACGTTTCCATGCCAACCGGAAGTCGGGTTAGTGAGCTGGAAGATGGTAGAGAGGGATGATGGGAATGTGGAGGGTCCTGGGTAAACGGGAGGGGAGAGGAGGAGAGGAGAAGGACTGCAGCAGAGAGGAAGTGACGGATGTGGCAGTGAAAGTGGGATGTGAGGAAGAGAAGTGATGGATGAGGAGCCTGAGGCGAGAGAGAAAGGAGGAGGAGGGAGAGGAGGAAGGCTCTTCATTTTGTGGTGGAACAGTGATTTGGGTGGACGACAGATACAACAAACGGAGGGAGAGAGTGAGGGAGGAGGATGGAGACAGATCCATGTGTCAGTCATTAAAGTCTCCAAACCCTAACCCCACCTGTTTCCAGAAGCAAACAGAAACACCAAATAATGAACCAATTTTTATTTTCTCATTTTGCACTCAAATAGAAAATAGGAAGAACAGAAAACACACACTCACGTCCTGCTGCATTGTGTTGTGATATTGAACACAAATGACGTGACCCGGAAGTGAAAAACAAAAGAATGAACGATTCAAACGAATGAGGGAGGAGAACACACTTGTACTGGGTCAGAGGTGAGAATCTGGAGACAGTGAGGAGCAAGGGGGGAGGAGTGAGCAGACCGACAGACAGTGTGTGAGAGATGGAGGGAGCAGATGGAGGGAGAAGAGGAGGTGGAGATGGGGGAGGGGGGATCTCATTCCGTAGTTAAAGACGTGTTTCAGCAGTGTAACACCAGCTGGACCATCACCAACTAGCTCTACTGATCTTACACACACACACACGCACACACGCACACACACACACACACACTGGTTACTCATCAGCCATGCAACACATAGTGAGTACAGTGAAGACCTGAAAATGTCCATAAACTCAATGTGGTCGTCACTATGATGGTAATACATACTAAAGGTCGTCAGATTATCGGGGCTGATATTAGTCATGTTGTTGATCATCAGTATCAGTGTTTAATTTTGATCATCACTGATATGAAGTCACTACAAGGTGCTACTGTGGCTCCACTGCCGTCTCTTCTCTCTGTGCCGTTTGCTCTCCACTCACTGCTTCATCTAATGTCCCGCCCACAACACTCTCTGATTGGCTACATGTCACACCAGTAGTAGCCAATCAACACTGAAGCCTTGCTGTCACTCACACCACACTCACACACCAGCGCAGCGTGGAGAGGAGACAAGGAGGAGAGACGAGTTCCAGCTGAGACTGGGGTTTGTTTCAACATTTTGCATATCAGGGACTGCAGTAAAACGCCTGTGTGGTTGTGCAGATGGACAGCCCTAATTCAGCTCTTCCTCCTCCTCCTCCTCCTCCTCCTCCTCCCTTGCTCTCTCCATCTTCCCTCCCGATGCAGCGTTTGGTGAATTACAAACCCTGACCAAACGGTGACAGTGCAGATAAAAATAGCAGCTCGCTCGCAGCAGCGGTGTTACGGAACGAGTGTTACGGAACGCAGCCTCGTCACAGTGGAGACATGCAGGAGTTTCTGCAGCAGCACTAGATGTATGTGTGAGATTGAGAAATAACAAGCAAACACCAGTTCAAGGATAGTTCAGGAGATAAAGCCTTAAACTTGTGATATTATCAATGAAACAGGCTATGGTCAGCAAAACGGTTAGGGTGTTCGCCCCGTGATCAGAAGGTCACCGGTTCAAATCGCAGGACCGGTAAAGGTACCACTGAGGGACTCATGAGCAAGGTACCGTCCCCAAGCACTGCTCCTGGGTCCTGTCCATGTCACCTGTCCACTGCTCCTTCATGGATGGGTCAAATGCAGAACTCACATGTGGATGTGGTGCACTGTATGCTGTGCTGTGTTCACAATGATAAATAATCACTAGAAAACCCTTGTGTTACAGCTGTAAGCCTCCTTGTGAGGTGGAGATGTGTGACTGTGGGTGATGTTTCACTCCAACACCAGGTGAGTGTTGTGTTGAGCGCACATAAAGCTGCAACAGGGGGATGTTTATTAAAGTGAAGCGAGTGATTATTTGTCATTGTGAACACAGCACAGTACACAGTGCACCACAACCACATGTGAGCTCTGAATTTGACCCATCCGTAAAGTAGCAGTGGACAAATGATGAGGAGCAGTGCTTGGGGATGGTACCTTGATCATGAGTTCCTAAGTAGTACCTTTACCGGTCCGGGATTCGAACTGATGACCTTCCGATCGCTAGGTGGACTCTATAACCGTGACACTACCAACTGCCCCAAATGCGTAGTCCTCTTCACACAGGTACATGAAGTCCTAAAATGTGCTTGTGTTACAGTGGTAGTAAAACACAACCATGACAATAAAGAATAACAAACAGTTAACAATAAAAATGAAGAGGACAATGAAAGGCTCTTTTTCAGTTCAGTTCAGAAGATGACCATGACCTGGATGACTGAGAATCTACACACATAAAGTGCATCACCTTCAGTTTAAATCTGAAAGCAACAGTGAATGAATTTTGGAAATCACTCCACATGTGTTAAGGTCTGACCTTGTGAGAGCGTAGATCCTTTTCTAGAGGGATATAAATTTGAATTTGAGTCAGATGCAAATGTGAGCTTTTGTTTATCTTTGTCTTCCTTTTAGTGACTTCCTTCATGTGTGTCTGTGTTCATTTCCAGGAGCTTCTCAGAACTCTACCAGAAGTCCATCCAGGATGCGGAGAGCAAATCAGGCGAGGGTCAGCTGGGCGAGGCCTGGGTGCTGGACGAGCGCGAGGACGAGGATGAGGATGAGGAGGAGGAACTGGAGGAAGAGGAGAGCAGGGAGAAGGAGGAGCGTCAGCAGGGCGAGGGGGCGGAGTCGGCCGGAGCCACTCCTCCAGACGTGGGCGGCGGGGACGAGGGCGCAGCGGCGCCGCGGGGAGACGTGAGCTGTCTCCTGGCTCCACCCACCCTGCCCCTGCTGCGCGCCGCCTCCCTGCAGGACACGGCTCCAAACCCCGGCCCTGACCTCACTCCGCCCACCCTCACGCGCAGCTACTCGCTGGAGAGACACCCACCCTGCCAGGACGTGTGTGACAGGTAACAACATACACACATTAACAGTAGTGGTGTGATATATTGATCAAACATTAAAACACCAATCAGACATCGTACATATTATAATCTCTCTTTATATTGAACATTTGATTAATTTTGATTAATTCTACAGCTCATAATCATGTAAATACTTCTCATTGTGTGTATGTGTGAGCAGCCATGTGTACGATAACGTGGGACTGAAGGGCACCAGGCACATTTACGAGAACCCTGAAGAACTGAGGGACGTGACCCCTGACCTCATACTGGCCGTCAAACCTAAAGTGCCCCTGGAGGACGAGGGACAGGTCAGAACACACACACACATTCACACTCACACATCTCCCTCCGCTGACTCCCATATGACTAGATGTAACTAAGATTGCAGCTAACCTTAACCTGAATCCTGATCTCAGTAACCAATAGCAGATCTTTGACCTTTTTTCATTTGTCACATCAAACCTCAAACCTTTACCAACGTGAGCTGCTTCTCACCCACGGAAAGAAACAAAAACCATAGCCACACCTGTCTTTTGGAGGACATTCAGCTCCTCACCAGTGCTTTATTGCTAGGAGTGTAATGATACATCAATCTAGATCAATACATCGATTCAGTAATCATCAAGCCCACAACATCAATACAACATGGAAACGTTGATCAAACATCATAGATACTGTCATGTCACTTTACATCACCAGACGGCAAGGCTGTTACTGTTAAAGGAGAATGGATGGATTATGGGATGGGTAAACGGGTGGATGGATGGTATTCCAGCTCCAAATATATTGTAAATGAAATAATAATTCCTCATTAGCGGTCATTAGTGTACCATGTTTAATGATGAGATAATTCTACCTGCACCTCTCCACCACCCACACACACACACACATTCAGCCTCATCGATCTGATCCTGTACACCGCAGTATATTTGGGGCTGTGAGTCAGTGGAAGCTGCTGAGTTTTTAAAGCTGTTTTAACCCTGAAATCCACTTGATCAGCTCCTGCACTCCTCCTCACTCACTCGCTCTCTCTCCCACTCCTTCCTCCCGTTTCATCCATCACCCTGTAACCCCTCTCTCCATCTCTGTCCTCTTCTCTCCCACCTTCTCCTCCCGATATAGATCCTGACGTCAGTCTGCAGGAGCCGGGTTCAGGCTTTGTCACCTTTGGGGTGTTATGTGGATGTTATTTCAGATCTGTGAGGTTAAAAGTGGCTTTATGGGATGTTCACTTTTCTTGATATTTTACTAAATGAACCTCCCACCCAGGAGTGCTGTGACGAAGCCTTTAAGGGCAACTAATGGCATGACATTTAATACAGAAGCTGGTGATGAACTTCACACTGTAACTTTCACTATTGCTGTGTAAAGGTCTGTGTTCAGGGACATTCTTGTCTTAATAGGTCACTGTGAACACAGCACAGCACGCGGTGCACCACAACCACATGTGAGCTCTGATAAAGGTACCACTGAGGTGCTCATGAGCAAGGTACCATCCTCAAACACTGCTCCCTGGTGCATTGCGTGCTGTGTTGTGTTCACAATGACAAAGAATCACTCACTTTAGTTTGAGTTAGTGTTAGTTAGTTAGTGATGTGCAGCTCCACCTTCACCTTAATGTCTTCATCTTCTGCCCAAACGTACAGGAGCGCTCACACCTCATCCATCTCCCCTATATTACTGGTTTGCATAACCATTGTAGTGCTTGTTTTACAAATTCACAAATAGTGCAGAAGAAACAAAATTGACTATTTGGAGCTCTGCGGTGGTGGGGTGTAGTGGTCAAAGAGCCTGAAACTCTCTGTTGGTGACCATAACAACTGGGGTTTGAATCCCACAAGAGCCTAGAAATGCAGTTGTACCACTGAGTCAGGCTCTGAACCCCAGAGTCCTTACAGCTAGGAAGTGTAAGTCACTCCGAATAACAGCAACTGATAACTATCTGTAGAAAGCAGTGATGCAGTTGAGCAATGACTTGGCTACGGATCACTTTATTTGTAATGGAAAAACATAAGCTTGCAATACAGATGCACTTCCAGCAAGGTTCCTGTAGAAAAGAATCTCAGCATCATCATGGTAACCTTCACAAACCACATCTGAAGCTGGACTTATGCAGGATTTTGGAATGTCAACTGTCATAGTAAAAATACTTCTAAACTGAAGGAGCAGAATGATTTCTAAATCCACAGATCTCAGACCTCCTCTAATCTCTCTCCATCTCTCTCCCTCTGTGTGCAGGTTGGAGTGGAGGACGGAGGGCAGGACAGTCCATCGGTCAGCGAGGCTCCTCTCCGCTTCACCTGCATGGACAGGTCAGAGCGGAACTCCAGAGCTCTGAGTCTGCACAACTCCATCACCAAAAGTGAGTTCTAACCAAAAACACAGAACCTGATGTAACTGACTGTGCAGAAATAACACAATCAGATTCCTTTATTATCATACAACAAACTGAAGGAGCATCTGGTGATCGCAGACAAACATTATCATTCCATTCCATAGTCTGATGCTAGAAGGTAAACCAGAAGTTTCCATCACCCTAGACCATCAGAACTGTAGCTGTACCTACAGCTGTAGCTACTGTAATGATATTTTAGACTTTATATGCCACGGTATTATTTGCATAAAGAGGTTTACACGTGTCAGGTATTTAGCTTTTAAGTGGTTACGTACTGAATGACAGTGCTATGAGCAGCGTCCATCGTACTGTTTTTCACCAGTCTGTTGGCTGAGTGTGAATTTGGAGCTGCTCCTCTTTTTGGACGGACGCTCCAACCAGTGCTCATTAAAACCGTGATGAAATCCAGTAAGTCTCTGTAAGTCAGGGATTCACGTCCTCACTGGTGCGGAGGGACACGGTGTGTGTGTGTGTGTGTTGATGTGGAGAATGCGGTGTTTGCTGGTTAATTGCTGTAAGTGGAACTCGGGCTCACATGGCCTCCTCTGACCAGACCAACAATAACCCAAAAATTAACCATCATAAATAATCACAGCTGCTCTGTAACCTGGTATGCCTCTGTGCTACTGAGTAAGAGTGTAAATCACAGGTTTAAGCACGTGATATCAATATACAATATTATATAACAGCAGGACGAACTTATTTATCACATTATCATACCTACGACCTGTAAGTGTTCAGTGTAAAGTGATATTACAGTATCATGATGTCTGACTGATGTATCGTTACAGCTCTGCTGTTGGGGATTTTCTCTCCTCTTCCTCCATCTTCACTCCTCCTCTCTGTGCTTCTCTTTGTTTCCTCCTCCTCCTTCTCCTCCTTCTTGTTCTTCTTCACCCCCACCCCGGCTTGGGGAAGGGGCAGGACAGATGGGGGTGTGGGTGGGGCAGTGGTGGGGGCAGGAGTGTGTTATCCTGCCCCAGATCAGGAGACTCTCTCTGTGCCATCTGCCCGCCGGAGTGTGTGTGTGTGTGTGTGAGACGCTGCTCTCCAGCATCTCAGCACACACTCCATTCTTTTTATCAGGGGGGTAGTTGAGGCGTTTGGCAGAAACCACATCCCCCCATGTTTCCCAGTGTCTAAACCCCAGCTTGTGCGCAGTGTGCAGTGGTGTGAGAGCTCCCCCTGGTGGACATGTCTAGATGTTCTTCAGCGCTGGAGCGCCTCACACTGCTCCCTCTCACACCCATGACGTCATTCTGTCACCCTGCACATGACGTCATTCATCTCGGCTGCGTTGTGGCGTCCGACTGCTGCTCTTATTAACAGATGAAACTTGTTTTCAGTTCTTTCAGAAACCACCGACTCGTCAGAAGAGGAGTGGCAGTCCATTTCCGATCTGGCCACGGCCTGCAGGAACATTCTGGAAGCGCTGTCCCATGAAGGTAAAGGCAAATGCTACACCCACCGGCCACTTTATTAGGAACCCCAGCCTTTTTGGTTTCCAGTGTGAAAGTGAAAGTGAGTGATTATTTGTCTTTGTGAACGCACCAAAGCACAGCACACGGTGCACCACAGCCAAATGTGACCCATCTGTGAAGGAGCAGTGGGCAGCTGACATGGGCAGCACTCGGGGGAGCAGTGCTTGGGGATGGTACCTTGCTCATGAGTACCCTCAGTGGTGACTTAAGTGGTCTGGGATTCAAACCTTCTGATAATGGGGCCGTTACGCCACCTATTGCCCCAAATGATTGTATGAATGCATTTACCAACCGTTATTAAAACCCACATTTTTCACCAAGATGCTGACACTGTCCAGCATTGTCTTATTTAAGCCTGTACATGCTGAAGAGCGCGTTTACACACGTTCCTGCAGGCCAGTGCAAAATATGAGCTTTTTGTGTTCTTTATTTCTACAATTGTATCATACAGTATATTACTTTAATCTCAACATTATTATTTAAGTCTTAACTTAAATTTGGGAAAGTATTGGTGACTAAGGCTGATTGTTTTCTCGGTGTGATGACACACTGCCACCTGCTGGAATCCTGCAGATTTACAGTAGTGTAGTCATATATGTCACATATACACATACTATAAACACTATGCTGGCGCAGTGGTTAGCGCTGCCGCCTCACAGCGAGAAGGTCTTGGGTTCGATGCCCTGGTCAGCCGTAGGGTCTTTCTGTGTGGAGTTTGCATGCTCTGCTTTTTGTGTGTGTTTCAGACCGGAAGGCAGGAGACGGCACTCAGGCAGCAGCAGACACCACAACGCTGTCAGACGGCAAACTGAAGGACATGAAGGACAGGTGAGTTAACGCTATCCTTCACCGGTCCCACGATTCGATACAATTATGAATACCAGGTGAACGATTTGATATATCTCGATGCATCACGATCAGTTTTTCTACATTGCTTCACATTGCAGCCGTAGTTACTATCAGGATGTTCCTTTCAACTAGAATGTTTATGCCGTAGGCAGTAAATCACCAAGCAGTGTCATTATGATATAATCCAGGGGTTTTCAACTGCTTCTGTCCCAGGGACCACCACTCAGCGGTGAGCAGTCTGAGTGTGTGTGGGGAGTATTTTTTTTGCTTTTAAGAAATTGATTAAATCCATTATTCATAAAGATGCCAAATCATCTGGAAATGTTTTGAAAAATAAATACAATGAAATACATAAAATATGAATAATAGCTGATAAATTAAAAATGATTAATTTTTGTGAACCCCAATATAAGTGATTATGCTCTGAATCGTCCACGTCTGCATCGTGATGCATCAATTATGTGATTACGTTCAACACCCCTAGTTAACGTTTACTACTTTACACACACACACACACACACACACACACAGCTTCTCTGTGCTGTTATGTATATAATCTTTTCCCCCGCTCCCTCAGTGATTCTCCCAGTCACCTGGAGGAGAAGGTTTCCCAGCTGGAGGCGATGCTGAAGCGGCTGCAGGACGACCTCCAGAAGGTATTTACTCTTCTCTTACCCCCGGGACAAATCCCTACCCAAATCCCAATCCCAACCTCAACCTCAACCCCCACCCCGACCCCTTCTCCCCACCACACAGTGTGTCTTAATT
>JAVGVS010001265.1:0-26163 GCA_032718565.1 Distichodus sexfasciatus
TGCTGTTATTCCCCTTTATCCTTCTGGGTGGTGTCTTTTGCAGAATGAAAGCTAGTGCGGGCCTAGCGGTGTGAGCTCAAAATTAGCTGCTGTTCAAGGTTTTTATTTATTTAAATGGACATTTCTTGAGAGTGCGTCCGTGTGGTGTAAATTTGCCATTCCTGGAACATGTCCCGTCTCATTCAGCGTAAGAGTCATGTCCTGCTTCACAACGTCACCATCGGGACTGCGGTGCTTTTCACACTTCCACATTCTGGATAGTTCCTCTTTCAGTCCCTGGTATTGCTCCAGCTTCTCGTATTCCCCTCTTTCTGCTCTTACTGTCACTCCGCATTGCCACATCCATCAGCACTGCCGCCTTCTGCTGCTGCTGCTTTACTTCTGCATCGCTTCGTCTGGCCGCTTTTGCCACGATATGTTTGTCCGCGTGCGTTAAGAAGCCGTCCACCGTTTAACATTTTCAGTGCGTCATACCCGAGCTGATTTAGCTGTGCGTCATACCCGGCCTGTAGCGAGTTCCGTCCAATTTTTCTGTCCGTTATTTCCCCCGTAGACGCCGCCGTTCTTCACCGCATTCGTCACCAAATTTGACGTGATTTAAGGCCCCCGAATCTCTCCGCATATCTGTAATCATCATGACCAGCACTCGTCCTGGGAAAACTGAAAACTGGAAAAAACGCGGTGCTGGGAAATGAGAGAATCGTTAAGAAGAATCGATAACGTTGGAGGTGTACAATTCAGACGGAGCTGATCAGTTGGAACCGGTTCTGAGTCGGAACCGGTTTTTGATCCCCACCCCTACTGAGTACCGATACGAGTACTAATACCATTGAACACAACAATGAACCGACCTGACGAAACCAGATCAAAACGCAAAAAGGAATTTTTCTTTAATTAATCAGTGTATTTAGAGTCGTCACAGGGCGTAGCCGACAGGTGAATTAAAAGTGAGAGTCGGTATGTTCAACTTGTTAAACCTAAACCTGTTCTACCAGGCTAGCAGTTTTTTAGCAGGTTTGATGTTTGTTTCAGATTTGCTTAACGTGCTACAATCGAAATATTAACACGAATATCAAACTAGGCTTTAACAAAACGCAGCGGCTTTGAGCTTCAGCAATGTTGTGATTCACTGATATCACTTCTTGGTAGTGTTGTAGTCAAGATCAGTCTCGAGACCAGCTCTTAAAAGTCTCGGTCTTGTCTCGGACTCGGACAAAGAGGACTCGGGATTTTATCTGGAGACCAGCCGAGACCACAACTCTGAGAATATTACTATTAAAACTCGTTGAGACTGACGCAGGCATTTTGCGTTGTTTATGAATGTGTTTTAATAACCTAGAATCCCTTAAACTTCCAGAAACCACACACATACCGTCAGAATCACAAGACTTTCAACTTAACGCACATTATGTTCATTCCTCTGTATGTGAAATTATTTCTGAGTAAAAAGCTGAAGTAATTGTGTGAAAAGGCATTAATTACATTATTTGCGATGTAAACACACGTTAGCGCTTGCGACTCTCATACGGCACGCCGTCATGCGCAAAAATGTAGTTCTCTTCCAGAAAGGTCAAAAACTGCTCATTTTGTAGGCCATAATGTGTCCAAATCGGCTCAGAATTACCCAAAACTTAAGTATTTCTTCATTTTCAGTTGATCAGAAAATATTTTTCCATTTGATAATGTTAGAGGGTAATCAATAGGGAAAAAAATAAATATAGAAAAATGTATTATTTATTCCACTTTGGTCCCGTCTCGGTCTCAGCCCTTCAGAGTCTTGGTCTAGTCTCGGTCTTAACACACTCTGGTCTAGGTCTTGGTTTAGGTGGTCTTGATTCCAACTCTAGTTCTTGGCATCGTATCGGAGCACAGTATCGCCGCAAAACTCGGGCAGGTATCGCTCCACCCCTGCTTATAATTCACGTTCAATTTCAGTTTCAGGTTTTTCTTCTGAACAATCTTTTTCCCTTTTGGTGTGGTCTCGGTGGACGGCAGTATCGACCAAATTCTCTGTTGCAGTTTCCATTCCATTTTCTGATGTATTCACACAGCACACACACATATCCCCCACCCCCACACACTCACACACACTCACACACTTCAGCTGGCCCTAATGAGGTCAGAAGGTTACCTTGTGGTCCCGTCATGGGATAAGCCACGTGCTTTTCTCTTTGTAACAGCATTTGTCCGTAAATGGGGGGCGGTCACTTACCTGAAACACGCCTACAGCGCTTAACGCACTTCCCCAAACTGCATGTAGCCACATTTGCCAGATGGGAGGAGTGTTTTTGAAGTGTTTCGAATCAACGGGAAGATAAGTACCGTGGAACCCGGTGATCTCTTTGGCCGATGTTTTCGACGCGCTCGAGAAGTGCACGGAATGTCGCGCGCCTCGTCCACATCTCGCACTCGGTAGCGCGCTACGGGGAACGTGTCTCTGCGGGTGCGGCTCTGAAAGTGGAGTGAACGCATGCATATGCAGACCCGCTCCTTCGAACGTGCATGCGTGCAAGAAAACGCTGCTTGGAGAAACTCATGCATGCATAAAAACACATGATCTTGGATCGTGGATGTCTGGTACTGGTGCACATCGTAAGTGAGTGATTATTTGTCGAAGTGAACACAGCACAGTGACCACTGCATTCCGCGGGCAGCTTTTTTGGAAGCAGTGCTTGGGGAGCAGTGCTTGGGGACGGTACCAGAGTCCCTCAGCGGTACCTTGAGATTCGAACCGGCGACAGGGCGAACTCCCTAACCGTTACACTCCCACCTGCCCCAATAAACACATGCACAGGAGTGCACGCTCACACATGTAAGGAGCCCTAAATATGAGCGTGCACTCATGCATTAAGATGAAATCATGACGAATACACAAAAATGTACACTCACACACTCATGGGAACATTCAAAACACATGCATTTAGGAGCGTGCATACATTTAAATATAAAATTTCTTGGTGTTCACATCAATCAGCTGGTGAAGAAGTCTCAACAGCGTCTGTACTTCCTAAGAAGGCTGAGGAAATTTGGAATGGCAACCGGAATTCTTAAGAACTTCTGCAGAAGTACTATTGAGAGCATTCTCACCAGCAACATCACAGCTTGGTTTGGTAATTCAGCTGTGAAGGACCGGAAAGCTGTGGAATGAGTGGTGAGAATTGCTCAAACCACTATCGCAGCAGCTCTACCATTACTGGAGAACATCTATCACTCCAGAGTCATCAAGAAAACCCACAGCGTCATTAGAAACAAAAGCCACCCTCAGCATAGACTGTTCACACTTCTACCTTCAGGCAGACGCTACAGAAGCATGAAATCAAGAACCACCAGGTTAAAGAACAGCGTTGATTCACAGGCCATCGGGCTTCTGAATGACTCACACCCACTAGCTCCTCCCCCCATAACACTGAATTTGTCAGGACAATTACCCTGTGAACATTGAGAACCATAATCACACCCCACACACCCACACACACACACACACACGTACACACGCAGGACAATTTCTGCAGACTTTGCACATTCACACAGGCCAGTCTGTGAACTTGACATCCACCTCAACTGCTCTTTTGCACAACATTGTAAATTATTTCTGAATGTTCATGTTTTTGCACAATAGCCTTATTTTTTTAAAATATTATTTATCTTGTAACGTGGGGCGGCACGGTGGCGCAGTGGTTAGCGCTGCCACATCACAGCGAGAAGGTCCTGGGTTCGAACCACAGAGACGGCCGTGTGTGGAGTTTGCATGCTCTCCCCGTGTTCGCGTGGGTTTCCTCCGGGCACTCCGGTTTCCTCCCACAGTCCAAAGGCATGCGATATAGGTTAATTGGAGACTCCAGATTGGCCCCGTAAAGTGTGAATGTGCCCTGTGGTGTGTTGGCGCCTGCTCAGGGTTGTTCCCCGCCTTGCGCCCGAAAGTTCCCGGGATAGGCTCCGGCCCCGCCGCGACCCCAGTTGGGATTAAGCGGTTGAGATAATGAGTGAATGAAAGGATCTTGTAATAAACTCTCTGATGAATGTTCTCTGTTTAGGTCTGTGTTAAACCTATGTTAGATGTATCTTGTCTCTTATGTCTGATGTGTGTCTTTTGCGACGGAACGTGTGGAGTAAGATTTTCATTGTACATGTTTTTTACCATGCGTATGACAATAAACTTCTTAATCTCAGTCTCAATATGGGGCAACGTGAACGCTATGGCAACAATTCACAGTTCACAGGCTCACGGTATATGATTTCATGCTAATTTTAGCAGTAATTTCAGTAATAGTTTCCAAGATATTTTTAGATCAGGTTTTGCAGTTTGAGTACAAGATGCAACATGCAGATTTTGGCACAGTCTTCCTCCTGGTGAGAAACCGGACGGTTGGATGAACTTGTGTTGTTCTGAAAGAAATTCTTCCAGCACGAGCAGTACATATTGTATTAGATACAAGCATGAAAAAAAACCACACAATATAGGTGTGCAAATATAAGAGGATGTGCAGACAAACACGTGGACACATCCTGTACTAATTGTGTGTGTGTGTAGGTGGAGGTAATAAAGAAGGCCTACATGCAGGGCGAGGTTGAAGTACACCACCCTGACGATGAGGAGGGGGGTGAGGAAGAGCACGCTGCCTCCCCTCGCAACGTTGGACACAACATTTACATCCTGGCTCATCAGGTAAACGATAACACACACACACACACCCCAACCTGTGCTCCTTGTTCCAGCTAACATGCAAGTTGACGTCTCCGGAACGGATTCAAGTTAATCAATGTTAAAGTCACATATCGTTAGTATGAAAACAGGGCTGGACGATACAATCTCAAATCAATAGTGCGATTAATTGAAAATTTCAACTCGATTATGATTAATAAGTGATTATTTTGTTTTGGGGGTTTTTTAAATTAGTTTTTTGCCCTCATAGTTCACACACAAGTAAACATTGTCAACTATTAAAGCTGGGATTTTTATTACTAATTAAAGTTCACATTTTGTGGTTTTAAAATAACTAAAGGACTCAAATATTAACTGAAATAATAATTCAAGGTCTCAATTATGACATATATTAACGGAATGCTTTAAAAAAAACAACAACCAAATTTCCAAAACATTTGAAATAATTGCAGCAATGCGTGATACGAGCGTCGAATGTCGGTTTTGATTAATTTTCGAATTAAATCGCCCAGCCCTGCTGTGTACACAACTACTACATAATCTTTTAATCTTTCACATACACCCTGATACTTCAGTTACGACACCTACGTCTCACCATCTTTGTGTCTCTTGCACACGGTTTTTGCGTTCACTGTGTCAGCCCTGCTATCTAGATTACATCACAACACACTCACACACGCTGGCCCTCCCCGAGGCCGCCGTCGAGCTGTACGCTGTGTTTTTTCTGCTTGTTCATGTAATTATGTGGGTCAGTCGGTTATGTAAGAGGCGGTTAGGAATTAAACAAGTCGTTGCTTTGAGCCGCTCCGGTCCAGCGCTCGCCTCGTGACCTCCTTTAGGGACGAAAAACACTCACAGGGTTCATGAGCAGGGGAAAAAAGAGGACAAGAATTATGGGTGAGGTGAGAGAGCGAGAGAGAGAGATCAGTGTTCGGGTTAAAGGGAAGCTCGCACAAACATCCCCACGATGCTCTCCGAGATTAGAAATGGTTAAACGAACGAAAAAATAAAGCGTAAATGGACCAAATTTGGGGGTTAATGTTGAAAACGGGGGAAAAAATTGTTGCTGTGAAAATGTGAAGTAGTAAATCACTATCATTCCTAGAGACGGGCATTAAATTGATCATTTATTAACTTGTTATTAAATTATTTATTAATTAACTATTGAATAAAAGATAATTAGATAATGAACAATTACCCATTACCACCCTTAAAATAATGTTTCTGACGACAACTTTTAAAAATAATTTGTAACCTTGCTAAGAAGTCATTTTTACCTTGTAAATTGTGTGTGTTGTGTAGACCTGCTATTAGTGGTAGTGTGTTCACTCCGCAGTATAGTGTGACATTTCTCTCAAGCCAGTAGAACTGACCCTGACCCCTCTCCCTAACCCTTAACCTCAGTAACCAAAATTAATAATGTTTTATTCATTTTTCGTTAGTAGATTTTAATCTGTAAAAACAGCATTTTCAGACACAAAATGTCCTGGTTTAATATATCACCATTCAGCCCGAAAACACTGATGATTTTTGGCTCCTATCGTCCACACGGGGTCTCATCTCTCTCATTGTCTTATTCTCCCACAGCTGGCCAGACATAACAAGGAGCTGCAGGCCATGTTGAAGTCGGGAGGTTCGTACGGCGAAGGAGACGAGGCTCTGGAGTACTACGCCAAACACACTGCTCAGATCGAGGTGTCTACTCTTTGTTTTCAGTATCTAATCACTAACAATGCTAGAAGTTTTTAAAAGTAACTACTTTTTATTTTTATTTGTCATATGTGCAGTATGTTAACACAGTGTCAACATAGTAACGAAAACCATGTCTAGAGACATGTAAATAGAGTACTATTAAAATTTAACAAGATAAAAGCTAAAAACAAAACCATGTTCTGTACTGCGATGTAACAGAAAAACGCTCCATTATTACAAAAATATGGATTATTCTGTCTTCATAAAAACAGGCATTATCAACCAGCAGTGCTTGGGGACGGTACCTTGTTCACGAGTACCTCAGTGGTACCGTTACCGATCTGGGACTTGAAGCGGCAACCCTCCGATCAGGGGGTCAACTCCCTGACCGCTATGCTACCGACTGTCCCATTTCCAATCATGTTTCTGCTCTGGTGTTTAATTTGCAGAAGTGGTATCTGATAAGCTAATACGCGCTCACCCTCATTGTACGGTTTTTAGCAACTTGTTGAAGACAGAACCGAGACGACGTGGCTGTGAGACAGTTTGGATGGAGTTAGCAGCTAATTCTCTGTAACTTGAAGTGTAGCTAGAATCTAAATTAAAACAGGGGTTTGGCTGTAGCGTAGATACTTTTTAAGCAGTAGTAGCTCGTAGATTGGAACGCTCCCCTTGAAAAGTAGCCCACACAGCTTCTGAAACTGCTCAGATCGACTAGAAACCTGCTGAGAGAGACGAGACAGATCTTGATCCTGAGCCGTGTTGTTTGGTTTTTGCAGATGAAAATGACTGGGCTTATTTGCGTATTGCTGTTTGCATGTGGCGACATTGTTATATCTGAACAGGTCGGAAAACAATGCTAGTGTTTGAGTTCTGCGCGGCTTGACATCAGGATCCGGCTCCCGTAGAACGACATCAATACACGGTTAGAGCTTTGAAACCGTAGATTTCAGCTTTGACCCAGATCTTTAAGCCAGGCTTAAGTGGACTTACGTCTACTAATCCTGTCTAGCTGTTACACTAGCATATGTTACATATGACTGAGTTTTGGTAATATGAGACGAGGTTATGCAGGTTGACATTGCGAAGGGTGGGTGGTACACAGTGTGTTACTGGGTATGAGAGTGTGTTACAAGGATTGACAGTGTGTTACAGGGTTTGACTGTGTTACAGGATGTGAGAAGTTGTTACGGGGTATGACAGTGTATTACGAGGTATGACATCACGTCACAAGGTGTTATACGGTGTTGTGGTTTATGGCATTGTGTTACAGGGTTTGACTGTGTTACAGGATGTGAGAAGTTGTTACAGGGTATGACAATGTGTTACGAGGTATGACATCATGTCACAAGGTGTTACATTGTGTTATGGTTTGTGGCATTGTGTTACAGGGTTTGACTGTGTTACAGGTGATATGATATCACGATAGTCGATAACATGATAACATGAAATTTCGTTACAGGATATGATGGTGTGTTACAGTTTATGACAGTATGTTACAAGGTATGACCTTGTGTTGCAAAGTATGCCATCTGTTACAGAGTATGTGTTACAGGGTATGACTGTGTTATGCACTGTGACTGTGTGTTACAGGGTCTAACACTGTGTTTCAGTGCGTGTCCGTTTATTACAGTATTACAGTCTGTGCAGGATATGACGGTGACGTTACATAAGGCAGTGTAATGTGGAAAGTTTGATGTACTGCACTCAGATTGTTACGGCGTAAGACAGAGTTAGGGCATGATGGGTTGTAAGCGAATGACTGGAAATTACAGGGTGTGATAAGGAATTACGGGATGTATTACGGGGAATGAGGCATGTTCTCACCAGTTGGTTGACGGATGTTTTTCAGATTGTGCGCCTGGACCGCACCATGGAGCAGATCGTCTTCCCCGTCCCCAACATCTGTGAGTTCCTGACTCAGGAGTCCAAACTGCGTGTGTATTACACAACAGAGCGCGACGAGCAGGGCAGCAAGATCAACGACTTCTTCCTCCGCTCAGAGGACCTCTTTAACGAGATGAACTGGCAGAAAAAGCTGAGAGGTACTCAAGAGGCCAGTGGTACCGAAAACTCCGTTCCCTGTGCGTGGCACTCCTACCTTCCTCTCTGTCCTAAGTTAAGCTAGTTTACGTGCCGTTTTGCCCCCTTCGGGAACTCTTGGGGGATGTGTATAGTGGGCAGTGCCCTTTCCCGAAATTGGGAAATTGGACCCTTTCCCCTTAGAGCCAGGAGGGGGCAGGAAGGCAAAGTAAACTTCTAATATAGGAAATGTAAGTTAAGGTTAAAGCTCTTAAGTAGGACTGGGCAATTTACAAAATCACAAATTGCTGCGTCTCAAACCACGTGCTAGTGTTCTACTTGGTAATTGTTGCATTTGCTTAAACAACCAGTAGTTGTTATCCAGCTCACTGTTTAGCTCAGTAGCTGTTGGTTTTGGCTAACTAGCAAGTAGCCATTACTGCGATGACAACTATCTATGTAGCAAAATTTGCTAACACAGTTATCAATTTGGCTAATGCTCTGGCTTTCTACAAACACAGATTCATAGAACCACAGATTGTGTAGTTGCAATTTGACGATTTTGCAAATTGCACAGGCTTTGTTATCTGTTTATAAACTATTATTGTGTATTCGTTATAAGCATTATACATGTTTTGCAGAGACAGCAAGGAAGGGTAGGAGATGCGTGTGTTCATGTGTGTGCAAACGTAAAGAAACAGTTGTGTTTTGCTAAAACAGGTCTTTTGATTCTGCTGCGTTCAAAGAGGGACAGGGAAAGGAATAATGGATCAGAGAGAAGGAAGAATTGCACCAGAGAGGAGAGCGAGAAGTGAGACAAGTTGAAAGGAATTGATCAGGGACTTTCTCAAGCAGCAGGACGTTGGAGTTTGGCAGAAGACCATGAAAGAGAGTGACAAAAGGGAGAAGGGTGTTGAAAACGAGTGATACAAAAAGCTCTAAAAGGAGTCGTGTCGTCTCAAACGTGATTAAAAGAATGACGGACATGAGATGGAATCTTTTATCCTCGATTTGCATTAAGGTCATTTCTTCTCTGTCACAGACTCTCCAGCACGTCTCAGAGTTTTTCAGTTGAAGTCTGTAACAGTTCTTGATGTTACGCTCAGCCACAGACGGGAAGTTCGAGAGATAAGTTATCACTGAGAGCCTGAGTTGCAGGGCATGACAGCGTGCTACAGGGTATTACAGTGTATTACAGGGATAGAGCAGTGAGTTACAGGGTGTTACTGCGATAGAACAGTGTGTTACAAGGTATGACAGTGTGTTACAGGGTGTTACAGAATGTTACAGGGAATGAAGTTGTGTTACGGTTCATTATGGAATGTTACAGCGTATTGCAGCATGTTACAGGGCATGACGGTGTTACAGGGTATGACAGTGTGTTACAAAGCATGATGGTGTGTTACAGGGTATTACAGTGCATTACAGGGATAGGGCAGTGGGTTACAGGGTGTTACAGAATGTTACAGGGAATGGAGTTGTGTTACGGTTCATTATGGAATGTTACAGGGTATTGCAGCATGTTACAGGGCATGACGGTGTTACAGGGTATGACAGTGTGTTACAAAGCATGATGGTGTGTTACAGGGTATTACAGTGTGTTATAGGGTATGACAGTGTGTTACAGTGCGTGTGACGGTTCCCAGTGTTCACTTAACCGCCCACCATATAGCGAGAGATAAACTGATGTGACTCTTTATAGATTTAGAGTTCTTCTCTAGGCGACATGTAGGGCAGATTATCAGTTGGTATGTCAGGGCAAAGGGCGCGTTCGTTGGCGCAAAACCGCACAGTGGCCTTTGAGTGTTTAAAGTTCCTCTCTTTGGTTCCTGTTTTCGAGTGAAACCCAACCAGACGCTGAGAGAGTTGTAGTAGTAGTCGAGCACAATCCCATATTTATTGACGTGTTGAATGTGGTCAGACTGTACAGATGTTCTGAGAAGCCTCATGACGCTTTCGATCCCTGTTCTCATATTATTTTAGGCGGCCTTCACCCTCACAATCTGCGTTGTCTCTCTAAACACGGTTTTTATCGCGTCAAATTTTGCTGGATGTTTTCCTAAAATGTAAGATGAAAAATGTTAGATTCAGAAGAGACTAACTACAAAGAGAGTCAAAAGAGAGAATGTAAACGTGTGTGTGTCCACCACAGCCCAGCCGATCCTGTACTGGTGCTCGAGAAACATGTCCTTCTGGAGCAGCATCTCCTTTAACCTGGCAGTGCTCATGAACCTGCTGGTGGCATTTTTCTACCCACTGGAGGGAGTTCGAGGAGGTAACACACACACACACACACACTAGAGGAAAATGTCCTCGAATACATAAAATCTCCTCACAAAAATCTGCTCTTGTGAGAACTAAAGGTCCCCACTAATCAATATCAGATGTCAAGTTGTGTTAAAATACTGTATGTGAAGTGTGTGTGTGTGTGTGTGTGTGTAGAGGGTACATAGGCATGCTGGACACCGTCACATCTCACAGCTGTGCCAGGGTTAGGGCATCATTCCACAACACACACATACGCACACACATCTGCCTTGGCACAGGACTGGGTATTTTTGGGGCAAATGTAGGTCACTGTTTAACCAGAACTTGTATAAATGGCAGTGACCACCATCTATACACACACACACACATGCACACTCTACAACTGTCTGTGGGTGTAAACTCTGCGCTGAGTGTAACACTGCCACGCCTGCACCAGCACTCAGCTCCTGTGTCCTAGTTTTGTAACACACACACACACACAGATGTATTCACAGTATTTTAAAGTGTGTATGTGTGTGTAATTTATGTTCAGACGCACACACATATGCACACACACAATCACGTAAAGTGTGTACATCCGCGTTCTCCCATTCTACACACACGTATGGATATGCCCGTTTTTGTAGTGTGTTTGATTGCATTCACACACACATGCTTCATCTCAACTTGTGCTTTGTGTGTGTACACCGCACTTGACACTTTCTGCCTCACTTGCAAAAACTACCTCTACAGAACACACGCACACACACACACCTTCCTGCTAATCCTGCGTTAGTGGGATGCGTGTGTGTGTGTAATGGTTTGAGAGTTAATGTGGCCTACATCAGGCCTGACCTCATTACTGATAGTGCTCTCTGGTGCTTAAGACGTCACCTGATTCCACACACACACACACACAAACCCTTACCTCATAATCCCGTTACACACAGCACTTACGTCCCTCTAATCAGAGCTGTGTATGTGTGTCCTCAGTGAGGTCCGCGTACATGGATGTGTGTGTGTGTGTGTGTGGTAATAAGACACGTCTGTGTGTGTGTGTGTGTGTGTATTTAATGGAGGGCTGTGTGCAGGTGCAGTGTTGTTAGCTCACACTTACATCAGCGTTGCAGCTCACCTGTGGAGCTGGAGTGTGTCACTTCTGCACTGTCCATCGGTCATCGTCTACACACACACACACACACACACACACTCTGTAGACTGTAATATCTGTATTGCAGCTGAAGCATCTCCTGCCCTTACTGCTGCATGAGTTATAGACCCATCTATCTATCTATCTATCTATCTGTCTGTCTGTCTGTCTGTCTTATCTATCTATCTATCTATCTATCTATCTATCTATCTATCTATCTATCTATCTATTCCACCCATCTACTGTATCCATCCATCCATTCATCTATTCATTCATCTATATCCATCTATCTATCTATCTATCTATATCTATTCACCCATTCACTGTATCCATCCATCCATCCATCCATCCATCCATCCATCTATCTATCTATCTATCTATCTATCTATCTATCTATCTATCTATCTACTGTATCCATCCATCCATCTATCTATCTATCTATCTATCTATCTATCTATCTATCTATCTATCTATCTATCTATCTATCTATCTATCTATCCACCATCTATTCATCCATCCTATCTATCTATCCACACATCATCTATCTATCTATCTATCTCTTCATTCATCTACTCATCTACTGTATCCATCCATCCATCTATGTATTCTTTCTTTCCTGCTTGCTTTCTCTTTCTTTGTCTCTCTGTTCGATGACTTCCTCCATTGTTCCCCCTCTGTTGTTGTGGTGTAGAATTCCCTCATCGCGCGTGTGTGTGGGGCATGGTTGTGTGTATGAGGTAGTAGGAGGTGAGTGTGTGTTGGGACTTCAGGCGGTGCTCTCTTTGTAGTGTTCCTCCTTCATATGTGGCCAGTGTAGCTGTCATGCGGACCAGCAGTAGCGTTCATATAGCGCTCAGTGTGTCGGTCATGTTGCAGGTCTGACGACCTCACACTCCCTCCTTCATCTTCTCTCTTCTCACCCTTCTCTACAAGCTTTTTCCGTTCTACAGGTTCCTATAGTTCTAGATATTATATATACTGTAGAGATATTGCAGACGCATTACAGAGCTGGTACACACACACACACACACACACACACAACCACATGCACACACACACAACCACATGCACACACACACACAACCACATGCACACACACACACAACCACATGCACACACACACACACACACAATCACATGCACACACACACACACACAATCACATGCACACAAACACACAATCACATGCACACACACACACAATCACATGCACAGGCACCTACACACAAACGCACACAATAACACACACGTACACATACAAACACATACAAACACACACAATCACACGTACACACACACACACAATCATAATCACATGCACAGGTACACACACACATACACACACACACAATCGCACACACACAATCACACGTACACATACAGTCATACGCATGCACACGCACACAATCACATACACATACAGGTACAAACACACACACACACACACACAATCACATGCACATACACACAATCACACGCACAAATACAAACACACACACATACAAACACACACACAATCACATGCACACAATCACACGCCAGACACACACAATCACACGACACATATAAACACAGACAGTCACACGCATACACACACACATACAATCTACATACACATATACAGGTACAAACACACACACACAATCACACGTGACACATACAAAACACACACAATCACATGCACATAATCACACGTACAAGACACACACGTATCATAATCACATGCACAGGTACACACATACACACACACAATCGCACACACACACTCACACATACAAACACACACAGTCACATGCATGCACACACACACAATCACATACACATACAGGTACAAACACACACACACACACAATCACATGCACATACACACAATCACACGCACACAATCACACGTACAAATACAAACACACACACACGTACACATACAAACACACACAATCACATGCACACAATCACACGCGCACACACAATCATAATCACATGCACAGGTACACACATACACACACATACACAATCACACGTGCACATACAAACACACACAGTCACACGCATGCACACACACACAATCACATACAGGTACAAACACACACACACAAACACGTAATCACACGCACACATACAAACACACACACACAAACATGCACACACACACAATCATACGCACATACAAACACACACACAAACACACACACAATCACACGCATACATAAACACACAGTCACACGCATGCGCACACACACACACAATCACATACACATACAGGTACAAACACACACACACACAATCACACGTACACATACAAACACACACACAATCACACGTACACATACAAACACACACACAAACACACACAATCACACGTACACATACAAACACACATAGTCACACGTGACAGCACACACACACACAATCACATACACATACAGGTACAAACACACACACACACAATCACACGTACACATACAAACACACACAATCACACGCACACACACATACCCAATCACACACACACAATCACACGTACACATACAAACACACACAGTCACATGCATGCGCACACACACACACACAATCACATACACATACAGGTACAAACACACACACACACACACAATCACACGTACACATACAAACAAACACACAATCACACACACACACACAATCACACACACACACAATTCACACACACACACACATTCTGATTCGAGGTGGAGATGAATGAGACAGTGGATGCCGCAGCGCACTTGTTGCAGTCCTGTCTCTGAGCCCTGTGACGTCATCCTTCTCTCTCTCCATCTCATCATCCTTTTCTTCCCTCTTGCTTTACCCTTTCTTCTCTTCATCTCACCATCTTTCCCTCTCTTCATCCCTCTCTTTTCCCTTCCCTTTGTTATCCTTACCCCTCTTTCTTCTTCTTTTCCTCCTTTCTTTCTTATTTCGTTTTCTGTCTCACTCTCTCACTTCCCTGCATCCCCTTATCTCCTTTTCTTCTCTGCTCTTCTTCTTGTTTTATCCTTCTCCATTCCTCACTCGCTCAAGGTCTCCCGTCTCTTTCTCGTCTGCTCTCCTCCCTCTCTCCTCTCCTCCGTCAGACCGACATTCATGCATCTTTCAGAGAGCAGTGCTATTTTTAGTGTTCTCACTGTTATGCAACCGGCACCTGTCATGTGATCTCCACATGGAGCGAGAGAGCGAGAAAGAGAGAGAGAGAGAGGCCTGGCAGTTGCTTCCGTGAAGAGCCTACAAACTGACTGACCTTGTTTCTTTACCCACACACACACACACACACACACACACAGAAATACATAAACGCATGCACATATAAGGTTCCTCTAAACATACAATAGGCCCTATATAGGGTGTGTGTGTTTCTGTGTGTGTGTTTCTGTGTGTGTGTTTCTGTGTGTGTGTGTGTTTTTTGTGTGTGTGTGTGTGTGTGTGTGTGTGCAGGTAGACACACTAAAGCCTTGCTGAGCCTCATATTGGAGTGTGTCACACTTTTGCAGTTATGCAATCAGCCTTTTCCCTCCCCTCTCTCTCTCTCCCTCCATGCTTCTGTCTTTCTCTATCACTCTCTCTCCCTCCCTCTCGCTTTTCTGTATTCTCTTTCTTTTCGCTCTGTCGCTCTCTCTCTCTCTCTCTCCCCACCTCTCTCTTTTCTGTCTAGAATGTGCCAGAGCATGTTCAACAGGTGACTCCACTGCTCTTCAACTATCATTTAAAGAGAGAGAGTGTGTGTGTGTGTGTGTAAAGTGTTTCTTTTATTCTTCAGCTGTAGGTATGATCTTTGATCTCTGAGCCATATAAATACATATTTTTCTTTCTCTTGTTGATCATTTTTCCATAAACACAATTCAGCAAGCGTTCACTTTGCAGAAATGAGTCAGCTGCGTCTGATCATAATGCAGAGACGTAAATGAGGGCCGGCGAGAAAAATCACGCCATTGCTGACGCCAACCAAACGTTAATCTGCAAACCAGGTCCTGCGACAAAGGGCTGAAAGTGTAACGGTGAGGGAGATTACCCCGTGATCTGAGGGTCGCCGGTTCTAATCCCGGACCGGTAAAATATTCGTCTCAGAGATGATTTGCTTCTAATTTTGTTAAAACAACCATAAATGATTTGAAAAACTGGGCAACTAAAGGTGTAAAAGTGGAAGCAGTATTGTGGCGGTGTCCACCAAGGCTCAGTTTTTAGCCCCCTGTTATTTTCTATAATTGAAAGAAAATAATTTTAATACTCAGAATATGTCCTTAACAGTCTAGGATGTGCCTCAAGGCTCGGGTTTGGGCCCTGTTTATTTGGATCTAATTGTTGGAGAGGAATGTACACACAAAATGCATACTTTATGCTAGGTATTAAAATGTGGAACGGAAGGTTCGCCAGTTCAAGTCCCGGACCGGTAAAGGTACCACTGAGGTACTCATGAGCAAGGTACCATCTTACCCAGGCACGCCCACAAAAGCAGGTCAAATGTCACATTTGCTTGTGGTGCACTGTGTTGTGCCAGGTTCACAACAACAAACACACGTCCTCACGAAGTCAAACAACTTCCGTACCGTGTGTGTGTGTGTGTGTGTGTATATCAGGCACGCTGGAGCCCCCAGTTGTCACGCTGCTGTGGGTGGCCATACTGGTGTCGGTGTGTATCGTTCTGGTTCTGCCGCAGCCCCACGGCGTCCGAGCTCTCATCGCCTCCACCATCCTGCGCCTCATCTTCTCCCTGGGCCTCGAACCCACACTCTTCCTGCTCGGAGCCTTTAACGTGAGTCTGGGTGTGTGGGAGTGTGTGTGAATGTGTTCTCATGTATGTATATATGTGTGTAATGCAGTGTGGTTAAACGTTTTAAAGACTTGTTTGTGTGCATGAGTGTATGCGTAGGTCTGTGGGTGATGCTTGAGTGTGTTTGAGGTTTCAGGTGTGTGTGTGTGTGTGTGTGCGCATGTGTGTTTGAATATACGTGTTATTAACGTTTCCACAACATACGTTGAGAGTGTGTTTGTGCGTCTGATGCTTGAGCTACAGATGTTTGCGTTTGTATAGACAGTATATACAGTGTGTGTGTATTAACCGATATGATATTTTCAATTTTGATACCGATTATTACTAATAACTACCCGATATTATTACCGATAGCCGATATTTTGAACCGATATATACGTCTCCTGTAAAACTCAATGGTTACAAATGTAGAATAACACATAATTTTCTTTCTTAACACCAAAAGTGCACGGAGCTCCAGCTTGTGAGTCACAATGGCAAACTTTATGCCTTCAGCCTGTAGTGATGATGGACTAACCTTGTGACAGCCATCTGATCAGACAGAGTGGGCGGGACCGTCCTCTAGACTACACAGTGGGGACAAGTTTAAATTCATTAACTAAAAAATGAGCGGAACCAATAAACATAAAAATGTTCAATATCGGTGATAATGGGTTGACCGCTAGTGTGTACTGCTGAGATAGTGTCTGGTGTTTTACAAAAGAGTTTGTTTCTCTCTGATCCTGGAGCTAGACATGTATGCAGTAGCTGTGTGTGTGTGTGTGTGTGTGTGTGTGTGTGTGTAGCGTTTAGGTGTGGAGTGCGTCACTGAGTTCATCTCTCCCACTCTTACACCTGTCTGCTAAAACACTCGTCTGGTGTGCGAACACATTTCTGAATTCTTTAAAAGACTACACACATACACAATACATAACAACATATACATATATACATATGTATGTATATACATATATATATATATATGTAATTCCAAAAATAGTTTTTTTATTATTTCAATTTTATATTTTCATTTTTTCTCTTTGTTATTTATCTATTTATATTTAATTTATTGTATCTCTTTTGTAGCTTCCCAGTTTAAAAAATATATATTTTTTGTTTTTAATTTTTCCTGGTAACCTTTTCATTGTTTTTACATTTTTGTTTGTTTTTATTTTTCTAGTTTATTTCAATCTTATTTATCCTACAGTACGCTAATTCTCTAACTGCTAGTTGCTTCTTTTTCCTTATATATGTAGTTTGTGTGTGTGTGTGTGTGTGTGTGAGTTTAGCACCTTGCAATGCTCAGATTTTTAATGATTGTGTGTGTGTTTGTTTGTTTGTGTGTGTGGTGCAGTTGTGCAATAAGGTGATCTTCCTGATGAGTTTTGTTGGGAATCGGGGCACGTTCACACGAGGTTACAGGGCGATGATCTTGGACGTGGAGTTCCTCTATCACCTGCTTTACCTCATCATCTGCAGCCTGGGGGTGTTTGTACATGTCTTCTTCTACAGCCTGCTGGTGAGACGCTCACACACACACACTCATCCTTGTACTTATATAGTAGTGAGGACCTCCACTGACTTCTATATTACTGTATCTAAATAATACTGCACCTAACCCTAAACATAACCCTAACCATAACCTCAGTAACCAAAAGCTAATCTTTCTACACTTTTAGTTTTGCAAATACACAAAATAAAACTTTTGGTAAAAGCAGTTTAAAGAAGTGAGGACCAATAAAAAAGTCCTCACTTCCCAAAAATGTCCTCACTCTGCAGGTTAAAAACTCATTTTGGTTCTCACTAAGTAGCAAGTACAAGAACACACACACACACAGTCTCTGTATTACTATCTTTGTGAGGTCTTTCCATAGACTCCCATAATGACTACATGTATATAATCTTACACCTACACCTAATCCTAACCCTAACCCTAACCTCAGTAACCAAAAGCACATCTTTTACCTCTTTTAGTTTCTCAAATAAAACAAGCACATTTACTATAAAGTAATTTTTCCTCATGGGGACCTCTCAAATGTCCCCACAAAGCCCAAAGAAACAGATAAAAGTGATTTTAGGGGACAAAAAGGTCCCCACAATGCCATAAATACATGAACACACACACAAACACTTGTATTACTGTCATTGTGAGATCCTTCTACTGACTTCCAGAATGACTAGATGTAAATAACACTAACCCTAACCTTGATCTTAACCTCAGTAACCAAAAGCAAATCTTTTACTTTTTTTAGTTTATCAACTCAAACAGACATTTTCTTTAAATATACAGTGTGTTCTTCCTGATGGGGACGGTCCTCACATACCAAAAAAGTCCTATACGCTTTTAAAATTGGGCAAATCATAGTTTTATTTTAAGGGACAGCCAGGTCCTCCTCAAATGACTGTTGATACAACACTGCTATACAACGTCTCTCTGTATATCTGTACAGTATATAGCAGAGATGATAATAAAGTTTACTTTGACTTTGAGGTCCTCATAACTCCCCAAATACGTATCCTCACACTCACATACACACCTTGTGCCAGTGTAAGGGTGTGAGTGTGCTCCTGACACGGCTGCATGTTCTAAACAGATTGTTCTTTAAAACAAGGGTGTGATTTTGGCTCTAACAGAGAGTCACCTTCAGCTATGAGCTGCTGAATTCGCCAACCGCCGCAAGAAGAAATTTGTCCTTAAAAGTTTTCACTAACATTTTGACAGTTGCCCATGTTTTTTTATTTGGTCAAAGTCAAAAGTCAATGTAAACGTTGTCATCTCAACTAGAGCTGGGTGATATGATCAGAAGCATTTTCTTTAAATTCAGTGGAAGTTTCCCAAGAAAAATCTGGTGTCATCGTGCGCTCTCAACTCTGTCTACACGGGCACTTGTAGCACTCCACCCCTGCTCATATGGAACACTACTGCAAACCCTCATCCAAACCATCAACACATACGCATTTTGTGACACCGCCGAATAAACAAGTATAGATACGATAGGCACTTAAATTTCGCCCTCTGATATATTTCATCATATCGCACAACCCTGATCTCTGCTATAAACAAGTATACATACGTACTAATGACTAGTGACCTGTCGTCCGTCCAGCTGTTCGACCTGATCTACCGTGAGGAGACGCTGCTGAACGTGATCAAGAGTGTGACGCGTAACGGTCGCTCCATCGTCCTCACCGCCGTGCTGGCGCTCATCCTGGTCTACCTCTTCTCCATCGTGGGCTACATCTTCTTCCAGAACGACTTCATCCTCGCCGTCGACCGCATCCCCAACAAAACCCACGGTTTGAAACCCCCAAAACCTGTTTTGTTATGCAACTGCCTCATTTTTGATTATTGAAATAGAAATAGAAAGAAAAATTGTAACAAGTTGCGCTTTGATGCATTTTGAATAGTCAAAATTTCTTTTTGGTGCAAAATATTGAAAAGTCGACATTCGATACAAAAATATTGTGATCAGAATTTTGAGTGGTTTCGTCCAACCTTAATTCTTGAACTCAGATCTGACAGATTTGCGTTTTTTGTTGCCTGATGGTTTCTTAACGATAAATAAAATGTAATTGTTTATTCATTAACAGATTCATAAAACGGGCGTTGATTTTCCTGTTAAATTTTTTAATGGTAAAAATTGTATCATTTCTAACTTAATTAAGCCGATTTTTTATTGGCCGTTTTTCCTTATGACGTCAAATACTGACGTTGACATTCAGCCTAACAATATTGTGATTCTAATTTTGAGTCGTATCGTCCAGCCTCAATTCTTCAACTCAGATCTGACAGATTGACCGTTTTTGTTGTTTAACATTTTCAATGGTCAAAATTGAATTGTTTATCACCTCGTTAAGCTCATTTCTAATTGGCCGTTCCTTCTGTGAACCAATCAGAGCATCCCGCCTCTATGATGAGCGAGTTTCTTTCGGCCGGAGTTTGCCGGAAAGACGCCGGGGGAGAGAACTGCTCGACCGAGACCATGATCACAGTGGAAGGTGAGGTAACACACACACACACACAAACACATTCTCACATCTTTTAATCTGATGCACTTGCTCGGTCATGAGACGAGGCGAGACGAAAGGCAACACAATGTTACATCTTAGGAGGGCGGAGGTCAGAGGTTAATGACACCTCAGGTCATGGGGTTTGCAACGGCCTTGGGGTCGGAGGTCGGCCGGTTTGTCCCGGAATTGGGAAAGGTTATGTGAGGCTCTCTGAGAAGCAAATTTAAACATGTGAGACGTCTCGAGCCTGATGTGATTAGACGAGACCATTGGGAGATCCGTGCCAAGCTGAACCCCGACCCAGACTATATGTTTGTGTGTGTGTGTGAGAGAATGTGTTTTTCAGACCGAGACCTAGACAGCTCTAGCAGAGGCGGTAACAAGTACACACACATTATACTCTAGTAAAAGCACAGATAAAACTACGCTTGCAAAGGAGAAGTTCTGATTCAACTTGTTTGCTTAAAATTAAAAATACGGCACTTTTTTGTCTTCTTGTTGCATCTTTTTGCAGCAAGTTTAACATTTTAGGAGAGTGTTTATTTGTCGTTGTGAACGCAGCACAGCACACGGTGCATTTGACCTATCCCAGCTTTTTGGCAGTGCCCGGGGAGCGGTACATTTTCTGTAAATTCAGTGGAACTTTCACTTGGGTCCAAAAATTAGGCACATTTTTAAGGCAGAATTAAGACAACGTTTGCACGTCTGCCGATATCACGATGTCTTCCTCGATTCTACCACCTCTGCTTCAATGTAAAGTGATGTCTGATCAGTGTTTTCACTTTGGATCAATACTGCCGGCTCGTTGATCAGTTAATCGATGTATTGATGGTATCGTTACACCTCTAAAGGAGATGCATATTAATAATGTCATTAACGCTGCTAATATGCATTGCGACATATAAGTCAATACTTATGTAAGATGTGAGAGGTAGTAACTCTTATGAGTAGAAAAGGCAGAAATTTGTTTCAGAAATGTAGGGAGTAAAAGTAGGAACAAATGCTCATGTACAGTGTACTGTAGATGCCTGAGCTAGAACTTGAGTGCTCCTGCTTCGTTTTTTACCTGTGGACTCCACACCTGCAGCTCGGGGACGGACTGAAAACTGTAACATGTGTGTTTTCAGCAGGAGCGATGGTGGTGGAGGATAAAGAGAGAACGTGTGACTCTCTACTCATGTGCATCGTCACCGTTCTCAGCCACGGCCTCCGGAGCGGTGGAGGTGTCGGAGACGTTCTGCGCAAACCGTCGAAAGAGGTACAACACACACACACAGAATATCCAATATAGGGATATGCACACCATTCGTGACCCGGTCACCACTGACCTCATCCTTAACACGACACAAGCCTCATAAACACACCGTACAACCTGATAAACATATATAACAATGTACACAACCACGTGCTATATATAAGTATATCAGCAAAACCTTGAGCCATACACACATATACTGCATATATGATAAAATGTCCGTTCCTGCTTCTCCAGGAGCCGCTGTTTGCCGCCCGGGTGATTTATGACCTGCTCTTCTTCTTCATGGTCATCATCATCGTCCTCAACCTGATTTTCGGAGTCATCATCGACACCTTCGCCGACCTGAGGAGTGAAAAACAGAAGAAGGAGGAGGTTCTGAAGACCACCTGCTTCATCTGCGGTGAGTGGAGGCCTGGCTTGATTTCGGCAGTAACTTCAGATTTAGTTTAAAAACTGTGACCAAAATCTTGACATTTTAGTCGCATTTCTTTGGGGTTGGCGGCGGCTTTACCTTGCTCATGAGTACCTCAGTGGTACCGTTACCGGTCTGGGACTTGAACCGGCGACCCCCCGATCACGAGCTCAGCTTCCTAACCGTTGCTTTTACACTTAACGCATTAACAAAATGTTTAGATTTACAAGTCCTGTCTTTCAATTATATAAAATAAAATGGGGCCTAAAATTGAGCCTTGAGGTACACCCTAGATTGCTAAGGACATATACTGAGTATTATAATTCTTTTCTAACAATTATATAAAATAACAGGGGCCCAAAGCTGAGCCTTGGTGGACACCGTACGATACTGCTTGACTTTTACAAGTTCAACCGCCCTGTTTTTTCATAGTATTTTATGATATTTAACCAGGGATGGAAGTAACAAATTACAAATACTCACGTTACTGTAATTAGGTAGATTTTTTGGGTACTTGTACTTTAGTGAGTAGTTTTTCAAGTGTGTAATTTTACTCGTACTTGAGTACAATTTACACCATGTAATCTACTTCGCTACTTATAAAATCAAAAGTCGCTACTGAGTACGCCCACAATTTGAATTAATATTCAAACCTTTCATCTGCATCTTTGCAGCCAATAAGGCTGTGCAATCGCGACCGCGCCAGTTAATCTATGACGTAAACAAAGAATAAACTCCGCTGCAGCAGCAGGCACAGGTGTCTGGAGGTACTACACAGTGGAGTACAAACTCATTTATAGACTGAGGATTTGGAGACAAAGAAGCCAAAATGGAGACAGAAGACAACACCGTCAACCGTGAAAATGATGGAGAAAAGACGGAGGACGAGTGCCCGCTGCCTGTTGTTCGCAGTGTATTGGGAAAAGTTTAAACTGTTCTATGCATGTTCAAAAACATTTTTGTCATTGTTTTAACAAACAAAATTCCTGCTTTATATCTACATTTATTTACAAAACAAATTGCCTTTCTATACCTCGTTCATCTGAGAAATGTGCTTTGAACGTAGATATTTTATACTGGTGAATCGAATCGAATGCCTGCTGTTGACGACGCAATAAAACATCTATCGGTTAAAAAGTAATTAGTACTCTGAGTAGTTCTTGAGAAGAGTACTTTGTACTTTTACTCAAGTATTTTTTTAAACACCAGTACTTTTACTTGTAATTGAGTACATTTTAACCAGTGTAACAGTACTTGTACTTGAGTCCAAATTTTCAGTACTCTTTCCACCTCAGTATTTAACAAGATCTGAACAAAACCAGCTCTTAGCCATATATGCAACCCAGTTAGTTAAGGAGTGTAACATGCAAAAAGAGTAATGATATAAAAGCATCAGAATAGGTACATTAGTTGTTAGAATGCTTTATTGGTACCTTTACCGGTCGGGAACTTGAAGCGGTGCCGTTCTGACTGTCCCTCTCTTGTTAATGAAAATGAATGAACATTTCTAGTTTAATCACGTTAAGATCTCATCTCCATCACTGCTGATGAACATAAACGTTAAGTGAAAGAGTGATTGCGCAGATTAATAACGTTGTTAGTAGTAAAGATGCTGCAATTTGGATGTGGAAAAATGAAAACTGTGAGGATGTGATATTTGTGTTGGTTGTAAAAATTCGATGAAGTGCGGTAATTAAGAATTCCTATTTTTTGTTGAAATTACCACTGATGGGCAGGTGGAGGTGTGTGTGTGGAGGTGTGTGGCCTGCTGGTGCAGAAACATATATCAGGCCTAGAAAAGGTGAGATCAGCTGTGCAGCTGAAGAACAGGACTAAATGCAGTGTGTCATGTTGCAAGACCAGGACGAGTTCAGGCCAAACTGCTGGACACGACGGCCGGTGGTCATCGTGACACTGCAGGTGGTTTCCTGTGTGAAAATAACGGAGTAAAGTAAAGGAAAGCGGGTCTGGTTGCGTGGCGGCTGCAGCGAGGAGCCGGAAGACGTTTTTTAGGAGCTCAGATGGTTAGCAGGCTCAGAGCGAGCTGTTTTCTCTCCAACAGCGTAAACATGCGGACGCCCCCTTCTTCCCAGAAGCCTTAGTCATCACGGCTACGAGTGTGGAGGAGTGTCTGCACACGCACACAAATGTACACACACACACACATACACAATGCACGTCTTTTACCTCTTTTAGTTTCTCAAATAAAACATGTACATTTTTATAAAGTCATTTCTCCTCATGAGGACCTCTCAAATGTCCCCACAAAGCCAAAAAAATATAATAAAAGCGATTTTAGGGGACAAAACGGCCCAAAAAGGTCCCCACAGTGCATAAAAACATGGAACACACACACACACACACGACCCCCCCCTCTTTCTTCCTTCTTTACTTTCATTTGTCTCTTTTTGTTCCTCCGTTCATCATTCCTTCCTTCTTTTCCTTTCTTTGTTTCTTTCTTCTTGCCTGTCTATCAGTCCTTTATGTGAACATGAAGATTACGTGCAGGGCGTTGTATATTTTACATGTCTTACATTTAAAGACCATCGAGTACTTGATCATTAATTTTAATATTTATTTTGTGTTCATTTTTGCTTTTTTTTTAGTGTCTATAAAACACCACGCCATAGCTGTGTCCTCACAGTTTCCTCTTACATGGCAGACATTCAGTTCCTGACAATTCCCTAAATATAAGCTCTCACACACACTCACACACAGATTCTCACACTGGTTCTATGATGGAACACTTAATTTATTCATCCCTTTTGTTTGGCAATTTGCAGGGGAGTTTCATGAGTTGCGGAAAAGAGTGAATCATGTGTAGGATGTGCCCTGCTGCTGAAAATGCACTTCACAGTGGGAGTGTGTGTGTTACATTACACAGATAAAATATTATTCCAATTACGGCATTGAAATACAGTAAGCACCGATTCCCCAAAATATCCAGCAGAAAAGAAACCCTATTTGCATGTAAGATGTTAGGAAACCTAAAAACAACCTTATTTCTGACCGCAAATTTACGAAATCCTGATCGTCCAGTTTCAAATGAACAAACCTCATCAAGTGACCATTATCACATTCTCACGGGTCTGTAATTATGAATCAGAAAAACTCTGACTGTCACAAGACAGGCCACCTTAGATTACTTATGACACCTACACACACACCACTCCTTCCACCACACGTTTGTTATTTATCTTCGACTTCCTCCGTCACTGACGTGTTCAGAAACTGGAAGTGCGCTCCCAACTCCTGGCTCTTCATCTGTAAATGTGATTTTTGTGTGGTTAAAATTCCCACTTGGGATTATTTTCATTATAACGCAGCAACACAACAAGGGAATATCAGTCTCAGTTCGTCTTGTCTCGTTTCTCCTCCTCCTCCTCCTCCTCGTATTACACTACACAAGTTACCTGAGAATTTCTTCTGCCAAATTTGACCCTTGCTCTCAATCTCGTTACTCATTACAGTCTTTACACTCTCAGTTCAGACTTTAATAATCCAACTAAAGCTGCGTAGGTTTGGTTTTGTTCAAATCCACATCAAAAATACGTGGTCCGGAAGGTTGCCAGTTTAAGTCCCGGACCAGTAAAGGTACTACGGAGGTACTCATGAGTAAGGTACTGTCCTCAAGCATTGCTCTTAGGGTGCTGCCAAAAAGGTCCATAAGGTTGACAGTTCAAGTCCCGGACCGGTAAAGGTACCACTGAGGTACTCATGAGCAAGGTACCGTACCCATGCACTGCTTCCCGGTCACTGCCAAAAAGCTGTTCTCCATAGGTTTGCCGGTTCTAGTTCCAGACCGGTAAAGGTACCACTGAGGTACTCATGAGCAAGGTACTGTTCTCGAGCACTGCTACTAGGGTGCTGCCAAAAAGCAGTACTCCATAAGTTTGCTGGTTCTAGTTCTGGACTGGTAAAAGTACCACTGAGGTACTCATGAGCA
>JAVGVS010001266.1:0-26113 GCA_032718565.1 Distichodus sexfasciatus
GTTCTTTACGTTCTTATATCATATATATATTATATATATATATATACATGTATTACTTCTATTGTTACATACTAGTACATTTAACGTGTATACGTATTAATATAATTCTATTACGTAACACTGTACATGGAAAGTTATGGAAGGTTCCAGAAACATATCTCTACTTTCTATTGCAAACAGCTACAAAACATTAAATCTAAAATATTCACACGTTCACGCACACAAAACGGCTCTAACAATGTTAAATCCTATTCTATACAACATGTCCATTTAACGAGTGAGTATAACAATACATCAACATATAAATGTAGATTGATATAACAATATATCAATTTACATTGATACATCAATGATCATAATCACATTGTTTCAAACTTTACATCAGCAGACACTGAATCACTGTTCACTGACTCAATGTAATATAGTATAGAAATGACACTTGTGATTTACACTCCTACTTACAAGGTGGGTGTTGCTAATAAAATTGTACATGAAAGTGAGTTAGAGAAGGCAAGAGAGTGAGAGAAAAAGACAGAGTGAGATGTGTGTGTGTTTCTCTCACTACGTTCTATCCTGCCTATGTGCAACAATGTCTGCTGTCCCCTGTGTAGACGCCTGCCTCATAGTGACGTTTTGTGGGATGTTCTCAGTAGTCCTATAAACAACATGGCTCGGTGGTATGTCAGGAGCAGAGGGGAGGACTGCAGAAATAAATGGGATAATAACATTTCCACACCAGTGTCTTCCCTACAGCCACTGAAGTTATAGCGATGTGATTCCGCAAGAGATAATGCTGCCGTGAATTATAGAGCAAAGCACACCAAAGTCTTAATAAATACAAGTCAGGTTTATTAAGTCTTGTTTATTTCTAACTTTTAAAAAAAGATATATTTTTTTTGTTTTTATTTTTTTACATTCAGAATTTAATTGACTTGCTGGCTAATGTTGGGTCAGTGGTGTTGATCAAACCAGTCAAAAATTCAACACGCAGCCTAAGCTGATCTTTATTGTGACCAGTTTGCTAGGACAAGATGCTATTTTCAGTGGAGTTTGAACAGGTTAAAATGATGATCTAACCAAAACACCAGAGGGCTTTTTAGAGAGCACCTAAGCTGTGAGTCAGCCATTAGAGCTTCAAATGCATCTAAGGAGAGATTTTTATCATATGCTGCAGTGTTTCCTCTTGAGTTTATAAGGACAGCTTCTGCCACGGGCAGCCCGAGTGGGTCATTCACCTTAGGCCTTTACCTAGCTCAGAGCTGCTAATTACTGTGACACAAACTTTCATTGAATCTGATGCTTTGAAGGGCTTCCTTCTTCTCCGTTCCTCATTTCAAAACGATCGATTGCCCCCCTCAGGCCCTCGCTTATATATGTGGCCTTGAATTTTCAATGGACAGACTCAGATTCCTTCCTAGCTCTGCCTGTGTTCAGCCCATTAGCCCTTCAAAGCAGACTGGAGTCAGTGTGGTGTGCAGTTTAAACACTGATCTCCAGTCAGCCCCCATCACGTGATCCGGTCCAGGGAGAGGAATTGATCCCTGCACACACGGCGCAGTAAACAAAGCTTCCTTCTCCCTCGTGTTCTAAGCAATTATGGGGTGCCAGGGAAAGCACTTTTTTGCGCACACTATTCGTGAAAAAGGCTTTCAAATTGTCAAAGTCTACCCAAGGAAAAGCGTTGCATTTAGTATGCTGACTGAGGCGTAACAATAAGCCACATTGTGTTGTGTAATTGGACTTTAATGCCAAGCTGGATTGTGTGGTGTAAATGGATTTTTATTTAATGCTACGTTACTGCATAGCAGCAGAGATAGAGATGGTAATTACAGCTTGGTCAGAAGACTGGATTGTCTTTCCTTGCAATGCTTGGCTTTAAAAATACTTAGTTTCTTTGTCTATTGAGGAATCTTCACCACATAGTGTGCAGAAGCTGAATTTGTCATTTCCAAAGGTTGCACATTAACATTTTCCTGTGATGTTTGATGCAGTTGGATTTGATGCAGCAAAAACAGAAAGGAATTGGCCATCGGCCATTTTAACGTTTGATGAATGAGGGGCATTTGGGAAGTAAATGACTCTCTAATGTGTTTTTCTACCAGTGTAATGTACATTAGCTGTGTCTAAATCACAACATATAGTCTATATGCTTAAAGTAGATTATGTGCACTTCACTGTATTTTTAAAAAATGTGTCTCCCCTTCAACACCAAGTCAATATTGAAGCCAACAGATGCTTAAAACAGTATTTCATATTGAAAAATAAAAGCTTTCTCAAATAAATGATTAATGTTCTGAACTGAACTTCATTTTCACAATCATGTTTGAAACAAATAGTAGGCATAATTTAATATAAGGTTGAAATTAGCATAATGCTAATGTGTAAATCAGTTAACTTCAAAGTTGTTCTATACACTAATAAGACAGAACATAGATATTAAGAGTACCATCTTGTTCATTTGCAGTATAACATGTGCCTTACATGATTTCATTAAAAATAGGTTCAGTATCAGCTTTTGACTATATTGATTCACAATGTACAGTCAATTTGATTATTACAGAATGTAATTATTACTTTAAGAACTATGAACATTTGAAATGTTTAGTTGAGTCAATTCAATTTCAATTTCAACATATATAACATGAAAGTCAGTCTTACTCAAAAACTGTGTACTGTGTAAAAACTGTTCAAACAGAACTCATTCATTCATTCATTCATTCATTATCCAAACCACTTAATCCCAACTGGGATCGTGGAAGGACCGGAACCTATCCCAGGAACTGGGAACAGGCGCAAAGTGGGCACCAACTCTGGGTAGGCGCCAACACACCACAGGGCCCAGTCATGCACTCAATCACACTCTCACTCACACCTTAGAGGCCAATTTAGAATTGCCAATTGACTTACAGTGCATGCTTTTGGCCTGTGGGAGGGGATCAAACCCAGGACCTTCTTGCTGTGAGGTGGCAACACTAACCGTTCTACCCCTCAAACAGAACTTTCACCTGAAATGGTTTCCACTTGCAACGTTGTGATATGCGCATGACCAGATGAATGAAAAATAAGAGACTCTGTTTGTATTTATGTCTTTGTTATTACACATAATTACAGTCATCACACAAGGAATAAAAACCTATAGCTCCTGAAGACAAACTGGAAATTAAGTCTTAGCTCTGAGTAACAGCTGCATCCTAACTCACCTGGGAAAATAATGCTTCTAATAATGATAAATCGCTTTAACGTGACAAATTATCACATTCCAAGCATTCTTACCAACCACTGTCAAATCTGATATTAGATCTTGTGATTGGAAATTTTATGGAAATTAATAAACTGGGTAATCAGATATCTGTAATCAAATGATTAATGCTTCTGAGATGTGTTCTAGAACAAAGATGTGATCTGTTCACGTGTGTCTAAACGATGGGGAGGGGCTTCTTCTTCTCCCGCTGAACAACTTACAGCTGGTGTGAAAGACAAGTATCTCCAACATTTTTTTCTTCAGTTCGTTAAAAAACACTCAAACCAGTCAAGTGATGACAGCCGGACGTTCTTCCACTCATGTAATTGTACTGGATTGTTAGGATTATGTAACTTAATGCAAAAACATATGATCAGAGTGTCAAACTCTGAGCATTCATACAGCAACCTGCACGTCTATGTGAATTAGTGCTGGAAATTAGGGTTTTGTATTGGTATTGACTCAATATCTATGTCTAGATACAAACACAAAAGAAATTTCTCATAAAGATGTTTATGTCACGCGCACTCACTCCCGCGGCCGGTGATGGGATTGGGAAGCAAATTTCCCACTTGTGGGACTAATAAAGGTTTATCTTAATGTGCTAGACAGCGTGGATAAAGTATAAGGCCTGGCTCACAAGAAGCATTGTCTGTCTTTCTCTCTACGCTATTATTATATAATTATTTACATGTTTCAATTACAGTTCACAGCTTCAGTTACAAACAAAAAATACTACTCAATTATATTAAGTATATAAAAAAAGTATTTGGTGCTCTACTTACCGTGTTTTCCTTTAACTACTCCAACTAATCTTCGGAAAGCGAGCGGTGGCAGCATGCATTTATAGGCATGTAGCCACGAAAAACAAATATGGCAGCGCGCATGCGTGCGCATGCGCAGTAACCTTTGGTAGGATGTTTCGATAAGTAGGATGAAATGACAGAACACCTGTTGCGGTTCAAAGGGGATTTAAGGAAGCCATTTCCTTGCCGTGCTCACTCTGTCATTGAGTCGCCAGCCCTTATCTGATGTTTATCAGCTTCAACTGTGAGTACTCCAGTTATTTGGTTATCTCTTTGATTAGAGTGTGTGTCCTTAGAATGTGGATTCTTTGTGGGAATCCTAGCTCTTCTTGTAAGAGAGTTCTTAAATCAACTTCAGAACATCAGATCACTGGCCGAATCGCAGAACTTTCCGTAAGGTTTGTTCGTGTCTGTTCTTCTCTGTTAAATCCTAACCAGATCACTGACGAATCTGACAGTTTATCTATGATGTTTTTCAGTGTTGAGGAGTAGCTAATTATTATTAGCAATGCTACTAACTTAATTCTCTACTTTTAAATGCTGCAGCTTTTTCCAGTGGCTTTTCCAAAAGGTCATGCTGCATGGCAACGCTACATTGTAACAAAGAACATTATTTGACCAGGTGTTTCTAATTGGTGTTGAGAAGTGACATCTGAAATGCTACTGTGTCCACACGACTCCTTGCAACACTGTATGATATAGTCAGAGAATGGAGTCCAGCTTGGCGAGATGGAAGCAAGAATCTACAGCATTAATGCAGTTAGTTACTTTTTCTCTGTAGCTTGCTGTGTAGCTAATTACTATATTGAAGCAGTAGTCGGGGTGTAGCTTTTAACATTAAATACCTTGTAGCTTGCAAAGTTACTGTTTAAAAGAACTTTCCTCAATACTGCTGTATTTTTCCTTTTTTGCTTCCTCGCAGTAGATCTACAGAGATCTTGCATTGAACTCTTTGGGATCACCTGGACAATTTTTGTTCTGCACATACACACATACTTATAGGCATAAGCTCAGTCCAGCTTCGCCCAGAGGAGGTTGGCATCCCCATCTGAGTCTTGGCTGCTCACAAGTTCTCCTCCTGCTCACTTCAAAGGAAGCTTTTGCTTGCCATTAATTGTGTAACTTTTCTATTTGAGATGACGACATGGTTGTAACACATGGAGTTTTGCTCAGTCTGGAGGGATTCATAAAGCTGGAGTTCATGCTGATTAAACAATTGCTGTTTGAGGTATGTAAGTGATTTACGAGAACACGCATTTCTGGTCAGTGGTGATGTCACCTCTCCTGTTCCTCGGTTTCATTACTGCCTGGCAACCCAGACTAATCCTTTCTTTAACCATATAACTGGCATTTGGGACACTTTTTTCCCATCAATGTGACAATTTCAGCCTCTCGCAACATAACTAACGGGATTCATCTGCCGGGAAACGGCCCCGTCAGCAGAACGGAGACGGTCCTAGATTTCAGTTATCAATTTAATTCGCGGCCCCTAGGCTGAGGCGCCTGGCGTGGGGACAGAGTGGGATGGAGGGTGTTATTGCACAGACATGTTGGCGTATTCGGCAGCACGACAATTTGGCATCTCCGGGTGTGGGTTCAGAGCCGGGTCTAATCTATCACACGGTGGTTAAAGAGCCCTCTCTCAACACGAACAGCATTTTCCACCTCTCACTGAGAATGTTTACCCAAGCCAGGCGGGGAGGCTAGTCGTCTTTGATCATGATAAGGCACAGCAAAGTGGAAGTGTTTTATAGCATATAATTTTATTTCCAGGGTGCATGAGTAAATAGTGAGCTCAAGGCACCTCCGTGTGGCTTGGAGCACATTTTCTTTGCACCTTCCTGATGAGGGCTGCTGGGAACAAAAAATAGCATCATCCAGCATAAATTGTAAGGTGGCTGATGATATTGCTGCTTTGGAGCCTATTAAGCTGGGCAAGGACATATCACAAGTTAAACCCTTTAAGTGCTATTTCCACTATTGAATAGAATGCTCCCTTTAAATGGGTGAATATTTCATTTGCATCAGTACATTTTAAAATAGAGTATCATTCTGAAACAATGGACCACTTTGAAATGCCTCCTGAGATTGACAAGCTATGACTTCCAAATAGTGCCCTGCATGTGTTCCAGCAGAGCAGAGACACTTTCGTTTTGATCCAATATCTATGTCTAAATGCAAGCACAATAGAAAATTCTAATAGAAAAAATGTTTAACTGTTTGTACATGAACAACTGCTCACAGCTGGCTGTTTTTCAGTGTTGGGGAGTAGTTTACTAATATTAGCAATGCTGCTAACTTAATTCATGTATCAATAGCAAAGCAATTTTTAAATGCTGTAGTTTTTCCAATTAGTGATATTGCATGGCAAAGCTACACTGTCACAAAAAATATTATTTGACCAGGTGTTTCTAATTGGTGTTGAGTTCACAGAAATGGCACCTGATATGCTACTGTGTCCACACGACGCGTCCTCTTTCACGCTGCATGATATAGCTGAAGAATGGAGTCCAGCTTAGCAAAGACGGAAGCAAGAATTTGTGGCAGTGAAATACCTTTAATGTAGTTAGCTACTTTTTCTCTGTAGGTTGTAGTGTCGCTAATTACTACATTAAAACAGTCTTTTGACTGTAGCTTTTAATAGCATATAACTCTGTTTAAAATAACTTTCCTCAACACTGCTTGTCTTTGTCACCTTAGAACTGTACTAAAGGGCTTGGAGCTGATAATAAACAGTATACAGCTGTTTTGTGGTAATATCTTTTGTAAAAAGTGCTATTCAGATAAAAATGTAATTAAAAAGTTTGCTGCCCAAATTGTTTTCATGATGGGTAACATATGCAACAATATAACCAGATCGTTCCTTCTTAAAACAAGTGCACTGGCACTCGTTCAAATCACAAAGGATAAGATGTACTTTCTCCCTTGCCATTGAGTTTTCCATTCAGCCTGATGAAGAATGTGATGTGATTATGTCGAAGGCTGTGCAAAGGAATTGTCTTGTTGATTGGATGCTATGTGAAAGGTCTTTACACGAGGACCCACTCTGTCATGCTGAAGCTCCATTAGTGTGTTAATGTGTTATAAAACACAGCTGCTCAGGATCAGTATTTACACACCACATGCTGGAGTTTCCAGTTATTGCTTTGCTTTATTTCTCTGATGGTTGACCTTTTCAAGGAAGGAATAATCTAAGATGAGAGATTCCACATACAGTCTGTTGACATACAACTATATCTCACAGATGTTTCTGACATGTCATAGATGTTTATGACATGGTTAATAACCAAAGCGTAACCATTTAAATATAACCATTTACTTTCCCCTTGATTAATCACCGACCCTATACAATTGCCTGAGTACAGTACTGTGCAAAAGTTTTAGGCAGGTGTGAAAAAATGCTGTAAACAAAGGATGCTTTCAAAAATGGAAGTGTTAATCATTTATTTTCATCAATCAACAAAATGCAGTGAATAAACAAAAGAGAAATCTAAATCAAATCAATATTTGGTGTGACCACCCTTTGCCTTCAAAACAACATCAATTCTTCTAGGTACACTTGCACACAGTTTTTGAAGGAACTCGGCTGGTAGGTTGTTCCAAACATCTTGGAGAACTAACCACAGATCTATAATCCTATAATCCTACAAAATAATATAATGACTATAATCCTACAAAATCCCTGACTTTGTGCAAGTGTACCTATAAGAATTAATGCTGGTTTGAAGGCAAAAGGGAGTAACACCAAATATTGATTTGATTTAGATTTTTCTTTTGTTTGCTCACTTTGCATTTTGTAAATTGATAAAAATAATCATTATTTATATTTCTGAAAGCATTCTTTGTTTACAGCATTTTTTCACACCTGCCTTAAACTTTTGCACAGTACTGTAGATTAGCTGGACATAGAACAGTTTCTGCAACAGTATCTTTAGTGGGTAGATATTAGCCTGAATTAGACATCAGCATGAATAAATCCTCATTTCCATGATTAGTGCTACACAATGTAAAGACACTAGATATATACGATGTAGCAAGTTTTCCAGTAGTACTGAAAAATAAAAAGTGAACTTGTTCCAGCTTAAATTAATGTCTTGAATTCCACACCAAATAACAGAATTCTGAAAACCATGCAGGTGGATAAATGTTTTCATATTCAGGTCAAGAGCGCTGGTTTGAGTGTTATGCTATGCACTCTACCCCACTTTCCCCCCATAAGATTGTTACTTTTACACCTGAATGCATCCAATTCTTAGCGTGAATTTTCATCAATAATGCATTTGTTTTGTGGCAGTAACATGACATGAAATTTTAAATGGCTCCAGAGTGAAGCCTGATTGCTGTTTCCCCCACAAATGTTTATTCAACTTCTCATTCAAACTGTAGAAAATGATGAAAAAAGGACCTCTACCACGTAACCCCCAGTGCAATGGAACCCATATCTTATCCATATTTCCAAAGCAGATCTAATCTCTTTTTTCCTTGTTATTTTCCACCAACATCTGCTTAGGAGCCTCAAGGTTAAATTTGCCTCCAGGGTGACTGCGATTGTTGGGAGCATATGCTGTTTATAAGTGGCTTCAGACAGACTTTTCCTGGAATGAAGTAGCAAGGCTTGGAGCCTCAGAGCTGATTGGGTCAGAAGGAAGGTAGTATAGTGGAAAGTCATTAATGGAATGTGCTCTAACCACGCATACGAAGAATATGACCACAGAAGCCTAGAATGCCAATTAAAGCCATTTGACCAGACCTCATACAGCTGTGTATTTATGTTTTAAGTGGCATTGTGCTAAATATTGGTCTGCCAACTATTGTGACTCCTAACTGCAGGCTCTATGTCAGCTGTAATTGTACATACCATTATAATAGTGCTATTTTATGTGGTTCATGTTGGTCTTTTGTTGGATGTTAATGGTTGAAAGCTGATCAAGGGGTGAAAGTACATTGTCTACCAGAAGGAGTATAAAGACACATTCTACTAGCAGTTGTGAAAACACACTTAGATGTCACAGTCTATTTAATGTTTAAGGTATTTATTTTCATTTAGATAGGTACATTTACTTAAATCTTTTGAACCATTTCTTTTTCTGTGAAGTTTTTCCTGTAAACACACTTACAATTTTTACTGTAATATTTTTTAAATGAAAATAATTGTGCCACTGTGCATTGCAATACCCCTACTGCCGAGCATGGCTGCTACCAAAACGTTCACCAGTTTATCTGCATTTAGCTTCTCGTCCCCTGCTTTTTCCATAGGGATATGAGCTGTCTGTGCTGTATAACATGAGCTGTATCACTTGTCTTTATTTTGTTCTGCTTTTCGTTTTGCTTTCGGCATGTGCGATAATGTCTCCATAGCATATTCCACATAACATGAGTGGTGACTTTATACTGGCCAGATTGTGGGCCTCTTCTTTCCGGTCTACCTGTCAGGTGGTGTCGAGGGAGGGCTGATCTGAGCATGACTGTGCAGATAGTGACAGATAACTCAAAACACTGCCTCCTGGGGGATGCGAGGGGCATCACTCTAATATATGCCAACTTGACATTCGTCTCCTCCCAAGGACAGGATCCCACCTGCTGAAAAGTTTCATTTTATGTGCATGTTTATGGCCACCTGGGCTCTGGAGACAAGCCTGACTGATAGCTGTGGGCTCTGGAGGGAAATATGTCCAGCCCACGGACACACCTCCACATCCATTTATCACAATCAGTGGAGAGAGAGAGCGAGAGAGAGGGAGAGAGGCAAAGGAAGAGAGAGAGAGAGAGAGAGAGAGAGAGAGAGAGAGAGAGATGTTCGGCTGCCATCTGAACACAAATGCAGACAGCAGCATGTAACCTGCATACATCACAGAGAAAATCTGAGAGGTAATTGGACAGTTGCAGAGTGAAAACAGCCTATTGGAGACAAGCTCTGGACAGGGAATGGATGGGTTGAAGGACAGATAGGAGCAAAGATTGAAAGAGTTGTGTGAATGCACAATTGCAGAGAGTTGTATAGCAAGGCATTGGTGACATGACTTTGATGTAAGAAGAACTAGATAAAGCAGCAGAACTACTTCAGTATCCCATGCTGACCCCTGCCCTTGTTACATAGTTTCATAAAAGGATAGAAAGTCTCTCTCTCTCTCCCTCTCTCCTCTCTCTTTCTCTCAGAGCCTGTGTTCAGCTGCCAGTAGGAAGGTGGGTTGGACTTTGAGGTGCATTTAAGGGTTTTGATAGTGCTCTCCCCTCGACAAACTGATCGTTTGAAATGCAATTATGCTAATGGAAGTGAGGAAGGTTTCAGGGTCAGAGTGGCACTCTGCATGTGTTAGCACCTCTGAGCCTTCTCCTCACCATCAGAAATAATGTTGCTTAAAAGCATATCATCTCAACTCTTTTAGATCAACGGGGCCAGGGAGTCAGAAAACCTGGCATGGAAGGCAATCTTTTAAAAAGGTTTCCTGTTCAGAGGTTTGACATTGGCAATGGAGAACTGCGCTTCTTTTACCAGAAGTAAGGAAGACTTGGGTCTAGGTACGTTTGGTCTGTGTGTAGGTTCTAATGCTGTGAAAATAGTGATGTCTATTGGAAGACACATGAAAACTCTCTGAAGACCCGAGGTGGTGGTGCAGTAGTTTGAGTAGCTGACATCATTACAAACTGAAATATTAGAGCTTTCAAATCCTGGGTCTCTCTAATAAAAAAAAAACTGTAAATAAAATTGTAAGTTGCTCGGGAAAGGACATCTTAAAGTAAAATTGTTACCAAATTATTTACTCTAAATTTTACTTAATGTCAATTTTAAAGTTCCTGTTAAAACATTATTAAATTCTTAAGGCTCAGAGGTAAAATACATTTACAGTGCCTTGAAAAAGTATTCATACCCTTGAACTTTTACACATTTTGACACCTTACAACCACAAACTTAAATGTTTTTTATTGAGATTTTCTGTGATAGACCAACACAAAGTAGCACATAATTATGAAGTGGTACAAAAATGATACATGGTTTTCAAACTTTTAAGCAAATAAAAATATGAAAAGTGCATTTGTATTCAGCCCCCCTGCATCAATACTTTGTAGAGCCACCTTTCGCTGCAATTACAGCTGCAAGTCTTTTGGGGTATGTCTCAACCAGCATTGCACATCTAGAGACTGAAATTTTTGCCCATTCTTTATAGCAAAATAGCTCAAACTCAGCCAGATTGGATGGAGAGCATCTGTGAACAGCAATTTTCAAGTCTTGCCACAGATGCTGAAGGGATTTAGGTCTGGACTTTGACTGGGCCATTCTAACACATGAATATTCTTTGATCTAAACCATTCCATTGAAGCTCTTGCTGTATGTTTAGGGTCGTTGTCTTGCTGGAAGGTGACTCTCCTTCCCAGTCTCAAGTCCTTTGCAGCCTGCAACAGGTTTTCTTCCAGGATTGCCCTGTATTTAGCCCCATCCATCTTCCCATCAACTCTGACCAGCTTCCCTGTCCCTGCTGAAGAAAAGCATCCCCACAGCATGATGCTGCCACCACAATGCTTCACAGTGGGGATGGTGTGTTCAGGGTGATGAGCAGTGTTACTTTTCCGCCACACATAGCACTTTTAGGCCGAAAAGTTCAACTTTGGTCTCGTCTGACCAGAGCACCTTCTTCCACATGTTTGCTGTGTCCCCTTCATGGCTCCTGGCAAACTGCAAATGGGACTTTTTATGTCTTTCTGTCAACAATGGCTTTCTTCTTGCCACTCTTCCATATAGGCCAGATTTGTGGAGTACACGACTTACAGTTGCCCTGTGGACAGATTCTCCCACCTGAGCTGTGGATTTCTGCAGCTCCTCCAGAGTGACCATGAGCCTTGGAAGCTTCTCTGAAATTTAGGGGTATCAGAGTACAGGGGGCTGAATACAAATGCACGCCACACTTTTCATATTTTTATTTAATTAAAATTTTGAAAACCATGTATCATTTTTGTACCACTTCACAATTATGTGCCACTTTGCGTTGGTCTATCACAGAAAATCTCAATGAAAAACATTTAAGTTTGTGGTTGTAAGATGTCAAAATGTGTAAAAGTTCAAGGGGTATTGTCATATCTCCCTCAGGACAGTTGGCCCCGCCTGCCACTAGGGGCCACTAGAGACTCTGTACATAGTTCACTTGGGTTCAGGGTTCACGCTGTGTATATGTACTTTTTTAGTTATGTTATGTCGGCTCCTCCCCTTGTGTCTAGTTGTGTGTAATCCATTGTTTTTCCCCCCTTCTGTCTGTGTCATGTGTTGGAGTCAGCCCCTATATAAGTTCAGCCCTTTGTTTCAGTCTTTGTCTGTGCACCCTCACACTATCCCTTGCCCGCCAGTTCCCTCATTTGGACTTTTAGACTCTGCCATGCCCTTGTCTGCTGTGTGCTGTCGATCGTCTGATGTCTGCTGTTCCGTCCAAGAATCAAGTTAAGTTTGTCTTGTCTTGTGCTTTGTGTTAGTCTCTGTTAGATCTGTAGAAGACAGTCAGACTCACTATTAGCATTAGCCGTAGCACTTAGCCTTAGACATTAGCATAGTACACTTAGCACTATTAGCATTAGCTTAGCCCCTCCCTTCGACCTTTCCCCTTTAGCATTAGCATTTAGCTTAGCTGTTAGCTTAGCCATTAGCCTACCATCATTAGCTTTAGCCATAGTCACTTCCCCGTTGACGCTTACCCTTTAGCCTTTGCACTTAGCCGATAGCATTAGCATTAGCCTTTAGCCCCAGCCCTTAGATTAGTTAGAGTTAGGTTAGTTTAGTTCACGTTTCCCCAATCTCTTCCTATCTATCTCCAGTTCCGGTTCCCGTCCCCGTCTTGATTCCTGTCTCTGTAATAGATATAGGGTTTTGTGTAGTGAATGTTGGCCCGTCTTCGCGTCGTGTCTCGTGTATTTGTTCATTCTGTCTGGCCCCTCCTGGTTCTGTCTGTCATTTACTTCAATAAATATGTATTCGAGCAAACCTTCCCGCAATCTGCGTCCGCTCCATACCGCCAACGTGACAGGTATGAATACTTTTTCAAGGCACTGTAGCTAATATTTCCTAAATGTTTTTGGTTCATATGCAGCCTACACAACAGGTCAACGTTACGGCCGCGCCCCCTTTGGCAGCCGTGCCACGTTCACGGTCCCCAGAGTATTGAGTCTGTGTGGTGAGTTTGTCTTTTGGGATCACGTTTCGGTGTCTTCCCCTCCATGTTTATTAGTTCATGTTAGGTGTTTCGTGAGTTGCACACTTCCCCGCTAGATCACACCCTACTTCCAGGTCTAGTGTCTGCACTTTGTGTCCACTACCTAGTAGTTCACTTCTCTGTAAGGTTGCTCATACTTCCGGGTTTTGCGTATACTTCGCGTTCCCTCTTCCTAGTAGTTGACCGGTGAATTAGGTCACGTGTTTTGCTTTCGGTATTATTTCAAACACCTGGTTTTGATTCTGTTCCGCATTCTGATTGATTTATGAGTTTACACACACTCATACACACACTGGACAGTTTATGTACAGACAGGCTTGTTCTTGTTTTACTCTGTAACCTCTGCCTGCGAAGCCTTTTTGTTTAAACTAAAAAAAGTTGTTATTACAGATTGTACTGTTTATTGTGGCTGAATTAACCTTAATTTATGTTACTTTGTATAGATTTTTTTTTAATTATGTAATATTGTTTGGTAATATCAAACACATTGTATGTTATTTTATATTTTTGCATATTCCATTATATGATAAACCAATTAATCTTTAATTTACTCAGAAGTTACTCAGTACTTGTACTTTTTACTCTTACTTCAGTAAATTTTTGGATGACTACTTTTACTTGAGTTACATTATTCTAAAGTTACAATACTCCTACTTGAGTAAGATGTTTGGCTACTCTACCCACCTCTGTTGATGGTTCATCGTGGACTTTCTCATAAAGTAGGAACTTCAGATCCTTCGGTTTCCCAGTAGATGGGGTTTGGATGTTTCCTGGTTGATCCTGGACTGAGATTTGGAGTTGCACGTTGCACTGGATTACCTGAGCAGAACACGAGACCTGAACCATTTGTGTGTTTTCTGATACGCCTTTGAGTGACTGCATCTGGAGTGCATATTTTTTCATTAAATACCCACCATCAAGTCTACTGCGTTGTTCCCTTTTTTTTTTTCCCTTTTTTTTTTGCCACGTAGGCCCCCATTACAGTCAACTTAATTACGAAAAAAGAACTGTTAGGCAAATATTAACATAAAACAACTAAGCAAAGCAGATGTTATTTCAGATATTTGATTTTTAAAAGGTTAATTAAAACATTTGAATTTTACATATTATTTGTATTGACTTTTCTGAATATTTAATAAAATTGGTACAAATTTAATTCCATGCCTAACCATCTAATCGCAGAAAAGTGATAAGCATCTTGATTGGTGGTCACTTTACAATGGATGGTTTTTGAGCTCGCTCACATCATAAAAGTATCCAAACTATGGAGATTTAGTTCAGATGGAGCCAAACATCCACCTCTCTTCCCAGCACTCGTTTCAGCAATGCTGGATTATAAGTGGCCTCTCTTTGCATTACTCACACATTTAGGCAGGAAGAAACAGTACCCACTAGACTCACTGCGATAATTAGCTCCAAGTGTTCTATTTTGAGATAATGAAGCATCATGTCAGTGAGAAAAGTGCCCCCTTGCCTTAAACGGGCCAAGCACAATGTTCCACCCGGGACCCAGTGCAACGATATGCTCGGGAATAAAACCATCAGGCTGCAGTTGCCATTCAGCATAAAGCGACTCCACCCAAATAAACTGAGGTTGTTTTCCCAGATGCTATTTACCGATTCAGGTCCGTGGGGGGCCTGAGGGAGTTAATGAGATAACGTGATTAGGAAATGGAACAACATAATCTCAGAAATGGTGTACAATTTTGTTTCCTGCATGGTACGCCTGTACCTTTGTGCAGTACTATTTTAAACAGAGGTACGGTTCCCCCATCTCATAGGATGAGCCAAATTTGATGACAAAGCTATGACGAGAGTGCTTTCTATAGTGTTCAAAGAGATTGTGTAGAGTGATTACGACTATATCATGAAAAAGAATGTTATGGTGATTTCCTTTAAAAAAAAAAAGGTTAAGACTTGCCAACGGCTTCCATTTTCAATAGAAGAATGAGTGGACAAAGGAGAGAGAGAAAGAGATGGAGAGATGAGATGGCTGTGTTCCTCCCTGTGAGACTGTTTTGTTCAATGTGAGCATTTTTCCATCTGGATATGGCTGCACTGGTAAACTGCGCAGCCAAAGTAGAGTCTGAATAAGCACAATGAGGTGTGGAGTGGTCAGCCTTTGCTCATGCCAGACATGATTAACCTTTACTCTGGGATGTTATTACAACTTGGCGTCCCTCACTGTATCGACTGGAGCGAGGTCTACAACAACACATTTCCATACAATATATGTTCATATATACATATATCAATTAAGAAAATGTAAGATGCTTGTTTCTGATGGTAGATTAGGAGAATGCTCCATTTTCTCAAACCATAAAGGGTATCTTTGGACATCTTTAAAAGGTGATATACCACTACTTTAATTTCAGGGTATGATACATTTTTCCACAGCAAAACGATAGCTGAATGATAGCCTAGTACCTAATTTTGTTTTGGCTACCTGTTGGGGTGCTAGGCGTACCATGCAGGAAACAAAAGTTGATAACAGGAGAGCTGCAGAGCTAGCCAGGTCGGCATTATCATGTTCTATGCTCATGTTTTTCTACACAGCAGAATGTCCAGTGTTAAATTAACTACCACAGAGTTGATTTTGACTCTTTTTTTTTTCCGGGTTATATAGCTCCACACTCTCCATAGTTAATTTAACACTCAGAAGTATTAACCATATGCCAGAGTTTCAGCTTTAACTCACAAAAACTGAGTTGAAGTAACACTAAGAGATTAGACAAAAAAACATTGATTAGAGTTACATTTTTTTTTTACAATTTGGGTTGGTTTAGTTCTCAATCTAGACTGATAACATTAAAATTAGTTAAAAGAACACATTCAAACAAAATGTAATCTTTGTAAATAACATTTATTTTTGCCTTACATTAATACATCATAGAAGTTTTCCTTAAAAAAAGAAAAAAAACCATACTTTAATTATTAAACATTAATTACTTTACATTAAACATTAATTAATAATCCTGGTTCATATGTCATCTCGGAAGTGTTAATGTCACGCACACAGCTTCATTTCATGATATGCAAAGATGACAAAACTATAAATGACTTACATATCCTTTATTGGTATATGGATCCTTGAGGGAACAGTGTCACTCTCCCAAAAGCATAATCTTCTGGGATTGCTTTAGCGCGGTGGAAACCTAAGTCAATAATAATAATAATAATAATAATAATAATAATAATAATAATAATAATAATAATAATAATAATAATAATAATAACGTGATGTCAAGGTCCAGTCCATGTGTCATCTATTGATTTCACCTGAATGTTCAGGTCATTACGTCAGAAAAGCTGTCCACAGGAACACGTAAAAGAGAAATCACTGACACAGACAAAGACCAAATGAGAAATGGGTTGGAATTCCGGTGAAGTGCCCCATCAGGCTTAGAGATAATAACTGCTTCCAAGACCATTTTGCCCATTTTACGTTGCTTCTTAGGTAATTAAATGCTCTTGTCGCAAGGACAAACACTATGCTCTTAAACGCTGTTCTCTGGTGGATGCAAGGCCAATCAACCCAAAACTTTCACCAACTCGCACCAACTAAATCAAACTACATGTACTGCAAGTGTAGGAAAATGCTGCCAACTTTTCGCCTTCATCTCCAATAGAAGTGAAATGTGTGGGTGGGGCTTAATTACATTTCCACAGAATTTGATTAACACTGAGGTGGTCAACTCAGTTGAATAACTCAAACACTGAGCACCATTTATATCATAATGTGTTAAAATTTGTAACAACCGGCAGGTAAACCCAAACGCAGAGTCGACAGAACCAGGTCGCAGGCACAGGGGTAGATTGACGACCAAAAAAACCAAGCGTTTATTCAGGCAGAGGTTAGAACCAAAAAACACAGTCCACGGAGCAAACAAATCCAAATCATCAGAAGCAGATGGGTAAACCAAAAACTGAAAGCAAAGGTCAAAACCGAGGCAGGCAAACATAAAGAACGCTTGGTATGTAGCACTAGGCACAACAATACTTCGTGGGGAAAGGTTGTAACTGACAGTCCTTAAATACCGGTAAAGTGGATGTGATTGGCTAAAACTCTGTTGACGCTGATCTGGTAGTCTGTGGTACTTGTGAAGGTCTGGAACTGGAGTCCTCCCTTGGTCTGGGTTGAGATCTTACAAAATTAAACTCAGAGATGTTTAATCCCGAAATTTCACAACACTCAAGTTTTTGCTGTGTACAATGTATACTGTGGCTGCTTTTCAGAAATAGTTTGAATCTCTTCTAGAGTCCTGGTGTTTCGCATGAGATGTCAAAAGAGCATCTGTCAGTTTGCCTATATATCAATGACCATGCAAATGCAATTGCAGAGAACATCAAACTCAGTCTTTATTAGGAGAAGGGGCAACAATCAGCCTTGTGAAATCAACACAAATCATAACCAGAATAGGCAGTCCATGAAGCAGCCAGAACAAAAAAGGGCAGTCAAATAAGTAATTCAAAAAATAGGCAGAGAAGAAAACTGTCCAGAACTACCGAATCCAAATCCTAGTGCAACATCAGAGAATAATCTTAGAACACAAAGTAAGGATCAATACACAGTTAACCGCTCAGTATGAGGTGCAGAACATAACAATACACCACTAAGCTCTGCTGCCTGGCTGCTGCCCTTGTTAGCTGCCCACTGCTCCTTTACGGATGGGTCAAATGCAGAGGTCACGTATGTTGCACAGTTGTGGTGCACTGTGTGCTGTGCTGTGCTGTGCTGTGCTGTGGTGCGTTTACAATGACTATCCCTCACTTTCACTAAGTAAACACTGAATCACTGTTCTTTGAAGTTAGGAAGCTGTGGGTTTGACTGGTTAAAAATCAGATTTAGCGATCAAGAGCTTTTGTAAAGACCTCTTTTTTCATCTCACAGCATGACATAATGTACTGGGCAAGCAGTAAAAAAGCAATTAGATTGTTGCCCAGATGTCCTGGGTATTTTCATCACAGGCTTGTCTTTACAGATTGTGACTCCTAATCATCCCTTTAGCTACTGCCCCATTGACTCAGCCCATTACTACCTATGTCTGGAGATCATACAGGTGCAAAACGGCTGTCATTATAGATTCCAGGCTGTATGTTCTGGGATGCAGACAGACAAACATACACACAGATATATAGACTCTTTTTCTCTGTCTCTCAAGGCAAAGGAGCATTCTGCCTCAGTAGATATTATAGATGGGTGCCTGTGTATGTGTTTATCAGTGACGTGTGCACTGTGTGTGTGAGGTCCCATTAGCACAGCGCAAAATGTTATGCTCTCACTGCCAGTGGCCCAGCTGAGATAGGGAGAGAAAGCCACAGCCGGTAAAGCAGTGGAGTCACAAGTCATTTATCCCTCCTCCACAGACGACTGAAAAGTGGACAGAGAGGCCAAGCAAAGTTCTTCCTCTGGTCTCCCGCAAAGCAATTCAAGACCTTTGTGGGGCTTAACGTTCACAGTTACTTAATTTGATTTCATCCCTTGTCAGTTTCATCTCGGTTAGAATGATTTGTTGCTCTACTTAGTTCGGTGACATGATGTTAATCGTTGTGGGTGGGGAAGGCAAATAACTGTGGTTGCAGAATAAAAGGGAGTGATTTGTAGGCTATTTTGGGTTTGATATGCTGTCTCTAGGTAGCGCTGTGCTCGTTTAGTTTTGGCAAAAATAACTGCTCAGTGAGCTACTCTCCCACACCTACTACCTTCTCCCTCGCCAGCTGTAAAACAATTCTCTCATGTAATTAATTTGCTAATCATTAATCCTCTGGAATAAGGAGCGGTAGACCAGCACTGCCAATCAAGGTTGCTGCTGGTGATTATATGTGTGTGTGAGCAACACACTCTTGTCATAAAGCATATTCACAACTTCTGGCCCCGTGCCAGGGCATTTTACATCAAGTGAAAAACTCAACTGCATTGTGCAGGGAGGTTGGGTTATAAGCCAGAGAGAAGAAATAATTTCTGGAAATGTTTTGAGTTCATGCCCATGGGATGAAGAGACAGAGTCATTCACCTTTAGAGATGAAATATTGGAGTGATTATGGTCAAGCCAGGCCAGGGCAGTCTAAGGACACTTAGGTCACTCCAGATGGGACATGGCCACATGAACTGTCACACCTGCCAGGAGCCAGTGAGAAGAGGAAAGAGGGCGCAATGCAGCAAAATATCCAGAGCATCCAAATATCAGGGATAGAAGCAGCTTCTCACACTTATGTGCGGCACATTGCCAGTAGCAGCTATTAGCAGATCTGCTTAGTGGACATATAGCAAGCTAATGAGAACCCTGCAAAAAGAAATGCTAAAAATACCTAAAACCAGCCTAGATTTCACTGGTGTTCATGATGTTTATTTGCACATTATTGCTGGTTTGAGGCTTGTCAAGGTTCAACAGCATAGTTTAAAATAGTCAACTAAAAGTGTTCTGAAACAATTCTTCACACCACAAATATATTTATATTTACAGTTTTGGGCATTTGTGCTTTAGAGTCCACTAAGTGAATCTGTTCTTCATACTAAACTTAAGATTGAATCAACAGCTGCTGCTCCACTCAAATATATACCTTTCAATTTTGATCATAGTCCCAAACAGGCATGCATTTCCCAAAAGCATAGTTGCACTGGTTGCACTGCTGTATTTCCCATCATGAAAAGCAAGCATGATGAGTGACTCAGATATGAAATGATCGCAGATACATAGCAAAGTTCTTTCTCATTCCCTGATTGCTTTCAATCTCCTAGCCAACGACATTTAATTGTGCTGATTTATGGGGCAATGTTGCCCAGGCGCCATCTCGAGACATAAAGTCGTCAGAGATGAAGCAATTAGGAATGAGCCGTGACCCATTCAAGTGTTAAAACATAAACTAGCAATTAAGAGTGATAACCCATGCTCTGAGAGAGACACCCACAGAGACTTCTCACCAGCTGGGACCAAAAGTGCCTTGGGACTGATTGAGGCAATATGTTGTGCTAAGTTCATAGCTGAAGTTCCTTGTTTAGGGATTAAGAGTAGGGTCTGCTCTTAAAGTTGTGTATGTACTGTATGCCGTCTAATTAACTGTTATCATCACATTGTGAAATATATACAGTATAGCTTGTAGTTTAACAGTATTTTGAGAAATATTGGTGTACAAAAATGAGCTGAATGCTTTTTGCACACAAGTAAAACTATGAATTTATGTTTTAGATTAGGGCCTATTATTACACACATTTAGGTTAAAATAATGTCCGGGGTGGCCTGGTTATGAACTTGGCAGCCAATGCCAGGCCCATGAGAAATCATCCGATGACAAAGTCCCCTTCGGAGGTGAAAGGGAAGCGAGGAAAAAGTCACTGACATGGCCTGGAGAGGCAGAAATGAGTGAATATCAAAGGAGACGTGCAGTAAATGAGATGAAGTGGAAAGGAATAGCCGCTGGTGCAGCTAGTGTTGTGATTAGAGGGACTGGCATGAGTTACATTTAGGATCAGCTCTCAGAGTCATGATGGACAGCACTGGGATTAGCACACAGCCTCGCTGTCCTGGAAGTGAATGTTAGTTACATGACTTACTTACTTTATAACACTGTAGTATTCCTTATCAGAAGGGCAACATGGAATGCAGTCTGAGCGCATTCTATCTATCTATCTATCTATCTATCTATCTATCTATCTATCTATCTATCTATCTGTCTATCTGTCTGTCTGTCTGTCTAGTTAAGTGCATCTATCTGTTTGATGCAATACATAATCTTTAATCTTATAATCTTTTAAATGTAATAATTAGGGGTTTTTTTTATTTTACATTTAAATATATATGCATGCACATATATTTTGAAATCCTTACTAGCATAAAGTCATAAAGTCATTTTTTAATGTTTTTAAGTGCACTTCAAGGCTTACATTTCAGAAGTTGCCCCTCACAGAACCACTGAGTTCTCTTTGAGTGCTTCTTCCTCTCTGTAGAACCGATGAGGATGTGGAGCTTGAAGTGATGAAAGGCTAAAAGCCTCTCCTTTGTGGCAGAAGCATCGGAGGAGGATACGAAGGGGCTGCATCGTCCTTGAGCCCTGTGACAATGGCTTAAGAGGGAGTCTATCATGCGTCTCCAGGGCCTGACAATATTAATTTATCTGTCAATCACTCCAGGGACTCGGGCCACTTTGATGCCCCTTTGAGTATGCATTAATTAAGACACCGTGGCACCAAAAACTATGCAGCATTTGGTGCATAACAAGACAATATCTCCAAAGTAATTATCGTGGACACTAGCACTCGATCATGCATTTGCATAATTACTGAAGTGACATCTTCAGAAAGACTTTGGAAAGTGATTTAAAGAACCAATGGCTTCTTTCAGTGGTATGAACTCAGAAGACTAAATATATTGGCTAAGTTAAAATGCAAGCTGGTTTTAGATGACCAACAGCTTGGTCTTGTCCATACATATCATTTTGGAAAATCAGATTTAGCTAGTTTTTTGTGCTCAACCATCTTGACTTACATCAAAACAACAGCATTCAGAAAATGGGCATAATAGTCATTCATTCATTCAGCTGGGCAGCTGGAGGCATAACAGTAGGGTGTTTGCCCCGTGATCAGAAGGTTGCAGGTTTGAATCCAGGGCTGGTAAAGTTAACACTGAGGTACTCATGAGCTTGTTAGCTGCCCACTGCTTCTTTACGGATGGGTTAAATGCAGAGGTCACATTTCGTTGAGGTGCACTGTGTGCTGTGGTGTGTTTACAATGACAAATAATCACTCACTTACTAAGGTTATCAGATTCCAGAATTTCAGTGCTGTATAAGAAACTATAATCTAAAATCTCTTTGTGAACATGGTCCCAACCTCCACAAATGATTCTGAGGTCAAACATCACAGGAAAAAGAAGTCAATTGATGGAGTTGGGGAGGATGAACACAAGGGAAAACACAGTCAAGGGAAGTAATTTAATATATTAAATGGGGGACAAGCCAAACATACCTGTAGCACCGACTGGAAGACCGAGACATAATATTGAACAAGCTGAAAAAGACATTGCAAATCACCTTGTTTGCCATGCAAACATTCCAGCTCACATTTTCAACAACAACAACATAAAGACAATTGTTTTTTTAGCTTTAAATTCCAGAAATACAGACCTGCTGTTTTGTTTTTTTTTTGCATTATTTGCTATTCCTGATGTCTGACAACTAAAATGTTTGCTCTTCCTGGCTGATTAAAATCAACTCACAACATCAAATCAGGAGAAGAATCAACAGTTCATCAGAGCATTAGGATGATCAGCCGTCAGCTCTGAAGTAGATCTGGTTGGTTGCTATGGACACAGGAGGAGAATATGACACATGTCAAGTTTGGAGAGGGAGGTACAGGCAGACAGGGGTGACTGTACAGCCTGCACCAGCAAATGAACTGTGAGTAGATTCATTTCACACTAATGTATGTGTCAGTGAACGTCAGCCCGCTATAAAAATGATTGTTGTCAGATAGGGTTTTGATCATGACTTTAAGTCATGATTAAAAGGATGGTAGTCCACTAATGGAAAGTTATTGTCAGAATGACAGTGTTGTCAGTTATCAGTATGTCAAAAAAAAGTCATATAAAAGATCAGATTTAATTTCGTAAGTATATTCAAGTGAAGTTCAGATAAACTGCAGACGCTGTATAAAAAAATATGAACTCTGCCTGATTTAAAACAGTATCTGACATGCCAGAAGTTGTCAGAACTCAGTAGATACTGGCACATTTCTGATGTTGTGTAGTGGCAATTTCCCTGTGAGCCGCAGCACTATTGGAGGCATATTATCAGAACACACCACAGCTCCACAACATAGCTGTAAACACACACAAAAAAGATTTGTCACAAGGGAAACCTTTCAGACTCTTCACCACGCTGCCACAAACATGAGAGAGTGTGAATTATTCCACAATTCCTGCAAAGACTTCTCAGCATGGAGCTGTTTTTTTTATAAAACACGCAATGTATCATACATGTAGTCTATAAAAGGATGAGCAATAATTGTGCTCATGTCAGATGAAAGGAGGTTTTGTCTCACAGGAGCAGCTGAAAAAAAGGAGGGTGCAAAAGCCAACTGGGAAAATTACGACATCACGCATTGCTATGCACGTCAAGAGTCTAGAGTGTGAAAAAAACCTCTCTGTGAAAGTTTTTATAACAGAATGCTTCCTGCCGCGCCAGGAAGATCAGTCAATCTTTGATGTCAGAAATGAAGCGCTGCAAAATAAACAAGCTATATAATTTCCAAGCAGAGCAGCAAATAGAGCAGCTATAGTTCTGACTGAGCTAATGTCTGAGGGAACTCCAACTCCCATTCGCTAGTTCGGGCCCATGCCAGGACTCTGCACCAGAATAACTGCAACAAAAGACTACAGAGATTGTATTAAATCACTGCAAAAAGTCAGTGTCTGGGTGGCCACTTTTAAATGCTACGATTTTTAAGCTACAAGCTACTTAGTATTAAATGTAGCTAAGCTGCTGTTGTAATATAGTAGTTAGCTACACTACAAGCTACAGAGAAAAGTGGTTATTTAATAGGGGTGTTAAAATTAATCACATAATCGATACATTGCGATGTAGACGTGGACAATTCTGCATCAGTGCAGCAACAGGCCATAATTGATTATATCAGAGGTTTTCAACCAGCAGTCCGCAGCAGCATTGCTGGTGATCTGTGACATGCAATTTAGTTTCACTACTGAAATCACTTTTTACTATTTTTTTTTTCATTTTATTTATTTTTCAAAACATTTACAGATGATTCGGGCATCTTTATGAATAATGAATTTAATGCAAATATCTACAAAATCTACAAAAGCTGCAGGCTACTGCTTAGTGTGAGTGGTGGTCCCTGAGACAGAGGCAGTTGAAAACCCCTAGATTGTATCATAATGACATTGCAGGGTGATTTTCTGTCTACAGCATAAAAATTCTAGTTAAAATAAACATCCAGGTAGTAACTACCAATCTGTGATCCATGCAAAAATCTGTGTGCAACATGAAGTAATGTAGAAATATTTGGGATGCATTGTGATGCATCGAGATATTGTATCGAATCGAAATGTTGACCTCAAAATTATAATCGAATCGTGAGACCAGTGAAGGTTCACACCTTTACTAACTACATAGAAGTTATTTCTTTGCCAAGCTGGACTTAATCCTCCATCCTCCGACTTAATCTCACAACTACCAAGATCTCTCTAATGCACAGAGTGCTGTGATGCAATGAGCCACCTGTCTTGGTAGTATATATGGTAATTGAAAAAACCTGTCTTTGTAAAGAGAGAAAATTATTTTTGCAATGATGTAGTGTTTTGCCATGCCACATTGCTATTCGTAAAAGTAAAAAGCTAGTTACTTTTAGAAGTAGCTTTGCTTCTGATCAGTAAGCCACTCCCAGAACAAAATCATGAAATTGTGGAGTCCTATAACCAGAGCTCATACTGCAGTAGCCCTCACTACTGGACAAGCAACACTGTGCTTCTTATTACGCACTACAACAGGGGTTTAATTGTCAATTAATCTGTTGGACATTTCCTGTCCATTACGATCCACTTAGACAAGCGAGTGCAGCATCATGTAATTACTGATTGTTTAATGCCACAGTGGCTTTTTAAAAGGTGTCACACTCCTGTCTACTATGATACACTGAGTGTGCTGCGAGCCTACACAATAACACACAACAGCGACAATGTGCTATTGCTGAGAATATGATGGATATGATGAATACGACTCTCCACTTTCTTTCTCTCGCTTTTTCACTGTCACTAATTCACTCAGTCTCTCTCCATCCTCCTCTGTTTTCTCTCTTTCTCTCTTTCTGTCACTTACTCCCTCACATACTCAATCATTCTTATCCTCTGCTCTCTTTCTCTCGCCACATCTCATATCCTTTTCTCTCCTTTACAGTCTCGTTCTGACAACATTCCCACAGCTTTCTTTTTATTTGATATCCTTCCTCTTATCTCTCTTTCTCTCCACTTTCTTCTTCTCCTTCTTTTCTCCTTATTTCCTTCTCGCTTTCCTTCCCCCTTCTCTCTCTAACTTACTGTCACTCACTCAGTCTGGCATTTTAAACACAATTGACTTTTGTTTTAGGAATTGTATTCTTTTTTATTTATTTTTTTACAGCCAGTGTGGCATAATTCTTCATTTTATGCTTGTCTGAAACTGGTATCCCATTCTTATTTCTTCTGGTTCTACCTGAGAAACAACTGGTCTGGTATGATGTGTGAGAAATCATTTGAGAGTGATGCTCTATTATAATGAGTTTTTTGTATGTTATTTATGCTGAATTTTATAGAAATCTCAATAAATCTCTCCCTCTTGTTTTTTGATGATTTTGATCATTTTGATAAGATTGCTGAGATTACTGAATGCCCATTAATGGCTTCAATATTGTTTATAAAAGCCAGAAGGTACATAAAGCACCTGAATTGAAATTGGGAACCAAGATTCTGAAATTCAAGATGGTGTCTCATACGTTTTTGTATTTTTGAACCTCTAAACTGTGCCAGCCCAGCTGAAGGGCGTTTGTTTTAAGCAGTGTTTTAAGCAGATCACTTGTTTCCTTCCCAGCAGTGTCATGAGTTATGAGCCATCAGCTTCTTGGTGGGTCTTGTGAGAGTGTAATTCACTTCTTTGTGTCAGGGAGCACTGGGATGCTTAGGGTCAGTGTGTTGAATGTGTGGAGACACAAATTTAGATGGGTGTCTAGATTACAAAACGGAATCATTACTATTCCCCTTCAAGTCACTGGCCAAACTGCGTGGCCGGCGATTTGGGAAGATGGAACAGCAGGCATCATACACCTCAGAGAAAAATTGTGTGTGGTCTTTAGCACCACAGATTGCAGTTACAGTTATGAAAATAGA
>JAVGVS010001267.1:0-26107 GCA_032718565.1 Distichodus sexfasciatus
ATTTTGTAAGACTTTTAATTTAACTCAATAATTTTAATGATACTGAAAATATATGAATATTAAATCTCAATATATTATTTTTATTCAGTTCTATGAAACAGAATCAGATATAATTTTTTTCAAAGCTATTGTTATCAGAGCATACCGTCACGAGCACGAGCATACCGTCATTTTTCCAGCGTTGTCCAGTACAGCAGTACTACAGCATGTTACAGCACAGTATGTGGCACTATTGCAAACAGGAACAAGTATACATAGACATTTTTTTGTCAGTGCGTTATTTGAGCAGACTTTGCTTTTCCGTTGAGCATAAGCGGTACACACATAGAGAGGAATATTGAGCAGAGCGTCACACATTGAGCAGTGCGCGCTGAATACTGTCGGGAGGCGCGGCAGATATTTTCGACCGCTTGTCTCTTTCGAATCTCTATAAAAATCGCCCCCCCCCCCCCCCCCCCGGGGGTGCACCCCCCAGTTTGGGAACCACTGGACTAAACCATGTGAGAGAATCACACACACACAGGAAGAGACGAGAACATTCTCGCATTTGAACTGTGGTGACCGTTTAAACCCTGAACACTCCACTCAGCTCCCGGGGGATGGTGCGGGAGGATCCACATCACATCATAGAAATATATAAAACCTTTTCAAGGAACATGAGTGGGAGTGTCAGCAGTCTCTTGGTGTCTGTTTGGATGATGATGTACTTTGCCAGATGATGACAGAGCCGTGTGTGCTTCAGACTGGGTTCATGAGTCAGTGAGAGAGGCTTCATAGCAAAATCACCAGAATTCCCAAAACATACTACAGATTGAGCTAGAGTTGACTATAGAGTTCTCTTTTTGAATTAAAATAACACTACTGTTAGTGCTAACTCCAAAAGTGCTAACAGGAATATGTTTAACAGAATGTCATGTCTGATTTGAGCTGAAGTGCGGTGATTTGGTATCTCGACTCCGGGGCTTTATTTATAAAATCAGGAGCTGATTGATTTGTATAAACAATCCTGATTGTGGAAGGTGTTTATCTGTATGCAAACGTCCGACCTGTGTGCAGAAACGGCTTGAAGACGTGGTGTGTCAGGTGCTGAACTGAAGGCAGATTGCAGGAGAAATCTGAGCAACATCATGAATTACATTACATTTACATTTACAATTACATTTCCTGTAGCAACTTGGGGTTAAGGGTCTTGCTCAGGGGCCCAGTGGTAGTGCTGGAGATAGGATTCGAACCCACAACCTCTTGGTCTAAAGGTGGGTATCTTAAACTCTAGACCAGCACCTGCAGCACCCACACATATCACAAAGCCTTGTACTAGTGAGTCACAACTCATACACTCAGTTTCACTTCATTACACACCTCACATATCCGTCTACTGTATCATAAAAAACTTCATCACTGATTGTGAGTCATAATTACTCCATAAAACCTTTGATAAGTTATTACTATACTTTTATGTTTTCTTATTGCCGTATCACACCACAGCTGCTCAACTATCCCGCTGAGAAATAACTTTTGAGGATAAATGTGTGCATCATTACTCACAGGTATTTTTGTTAAGGTGGGTGTGCGGAGGGCGGAGTGTGAGGTTGACCCACCTGACCAAAGGAGTTCAGTTGGAGTGGGCGTTATAAGAAGGACGTTGCTAGTTTTATATCGTCTTTTGGTGCACGTTTTGGGCTTGTACATGTACTTTTAGTATGAGTGTTGCTGAGAGTAGGTGTAGCAGCTGCTGCTGGTGTTATGTTGTCTCACTGTCTTTCACACTGTGTGTGTGTGTGTGTTTGTACGCTTTGATGTAGCAGCAATACTGATGAGTTTTAGCGAACGTTGTCTGCTCATGTGGCAGGTTGCAGGTAGTCAGATGATGTGTTTTTTAAGGGATGCGCGTTATGTTTTGGCCGATGGCGATATCTGATTTTTTTAATGCAAATTAATGAGGAAGGCAGAGTGTGAGGACAGACAAAGTTGTGCACATAAAGACAAGATATTTTGCTCACCAAAGTTCCACTGCACATTCAGAATTTTTGCACAAAAATAATGCCATAGCTCTGACACTTCTAATACGCTGCCATGTCGAGCATGAAAACAGAGTCGAGTGAGGTCGGAGCATTTCCAGCGTAGTTCTCAACATTTTAAGAAAAAGTCACTACCCACCCAAGTCGAATAAGGCTCGTGTGACACTCCATGTGCACTACCTAGTGCGTAGAGAGCCATTAAGCTATACCTCCGGCTATTTCCAGAGACACATACTACTGCATAGAAAAGTATGATAAGAACGCAGCATACTATTACAGTATAATGCAGCTTGGAACACAGCCCATGTTAGGCAAACACGCAGTTTAGTTAAACATGTCTCACACGTTGCATGCACTTTAAGAGGTGAGTGCGTCAGGACAAGAGATTTTTCTGGGCAAAGTTCTACTGCGTGCTCAGAATTTTGGTACAAAATAACGCCATACATTTTAAGACTGAAGGTGCGGACTGTATAAAATCTCACCTCAGACTTTGGACATAACTGGCACAAGGGCTACCTTTTCCACTTGCAAAAAATGGGGCATCAAATATCGGCTGAAAATATCGGGCAGATCTAAGCATCGGCCCAGTGCCGATGACCTTAAAAATAGCAATTATTGGCTGATTCTGATATGATACCAATATTATCATGCATCCCTAGATGTTTTGCATATGATTAAAACGGACTAGTTATTTTCTGTATTTTCTTTATAATGCTGACTCATGATCAGTTCATTTTAATCAAGCCTCATAAAGCAGTCTGTCTGATTATTTTTACTCACTGTCAACATGTCACTAATCAGTCAATTACAGATGGTCTAATATCCACTCATAAATCATTTTTATCCTTCATGTTTTCCACTCTTTTTCACTACTCCACCATCTCTCCTCCTCCTCCTCCACCCCTCCTTTCTTGTAGATGCGTTCTGGTCAGATCAGTCGGAAGCTCTGGGGCTCCAGCAGGCGTCTGACGCAGTATGGCGAGACCGAGTACCCCACCCACGAGCAGCCCGACCCCGCCCTCTAGCGCCCACCGCCCTGTCAGTCACCACTGAGCACGGCTGATTGGTGTGTGTGAAAGATGAAGGTGTAAGGCGCTTTTCTGTGTGTTTTCTGCATGAGCTGTGGTGTTCGGGTGGGGAGCAGCGCAGGCGCTGTAGTCCACATAACCAGCACCCGCTTTTATTCATTCTCTTCTCCAAATCCCCCAGTCTCACACACACAATCCCTAACCCGTGACCTTTCATCACACCGCTCCCTCATCACCATCACCACCCAAAGTCACTGTTAAATTATTACTTTACTTTATGATGGCCTTATTTTCCTTTTGACTTTGTCTTTTACACACCTTAATTTTATTTTTAACAATTGTAAGTAACATTCAGCGGTTCTGTAATCACTGACCAACACACACAAGCTGCATTCTGTGTTCATATTGAGGCTATACAAGTGTGTGTGTATGTGTATTTGACAGATTTTTAATAACTGTTGAATTTTTTTTTGTTACTTGAATTCCATTTATTTATATAAAGATTAATCAGTGAGTTTATTAATATTGTGCATATAATTGTGACCACAGAAGTCTCAGCATAAGTTCTCTTCCGTGTCAGATATTTTTGGGGTGCGCCGCAAGGGGGGGGGGACCCCTTCTCATCCACACGGCCCACTCAGCAACACTAACACTACATTCCACAACGATGCAGAGATGCAAACAAAAGCTCTTCAGTCTTCCTGGGTTGGGGTTGGACAAGGGGCTTTGGGGGTTTTAGTGGGACGGGTAAGTAGCATAAAGCAGCGAGCATCACAGTAATGAAGTGTTTTATTTGGAGCTGTTTAGAGGTCGAACAATATGGGTTTTTCTAAATCCGATGCCGATATTTAGAAGTCAGGGTCAGCCGATGGCCGATATATGCTGCCGAACTTTTTTTTGGCCAATAATTAGACATTTCCCCTCTGGTTGTGTAGTAAAATATCACACTAATAATAACAAAGGATACACAAAATTTCTCAACTTAACATTTATTTAACACTGACTAAACATAAATATAAACATAAATAACATAAATAAAACTGTAAATGTCTAAACAATAAATAAATATATAACATTTGAACTTGACTAATAATTTGTAAACAAAAAGTTTTCAAGTTACAAACTTCCTGAGGGAAGATAAAATAGAGAGAGGGTAGAGAGAGTTATTTCAACGTTTCTTTTGTGTACGAGTCTTTGTTTTGGCTCGCCGCACGTTGCTAATGCTAACGCAGCTAGCGGTAGCGAACCTGGTTTTTAAGCAGTTTCCTCTGGGATCAGTAAAGTTTTCTGATTCTTTATTTCTCCTTGCTGCTGCCATTTGCAGCGTCTGTGGCAGCTGCAGACCAGAATCGATCCCCCACCCCCCCGTGGAGCGTCTCAGTGTTTCTCTTGTTTTTCGTTTTGTCCTTCTTAAAGCCCAGTATTTTTATTACTGTAAATTAAGTTAAAAGAGGCGAATACAGGTTTACCATTATATTTTCTTTAAGGGTAATGCATTAAACTGAGTTTAAAATGAAATTAAAGTGTTTTGGGAGCATATTTGGGGGCATATTTAGGGTTTACACTATAAAAATATGCATTTTTAGGCATTTGTTTTACCACAACACAACGCGTTTTTTCACTACACGCAGGTGCTCTTGGAACGTACAGTGTACATATATATATATATATGTATATATGTATATATATATACATATATATGTCTTTGAAATATCAGAATTTAACACTTACCCTTTTTTCACAACTCACAAAACGTCTGGCTGGGGTCCTGCGCCTCTGCATGCATGGATCACGTGTACCGCAGCAAAACTGGGCTGTCCGCAGAGATGCCTGAATATCGGCATACTAAACTTGGATATCGGCCAAAGCCGATATCGCAAAAAATGCGATATATCGGTCGACCTCTAGAGCTGTTTGGGTTTCTATCGTGCAGAAGCATGTTTCCACATACAGATATAAATCAAACTAAGGGGGTTTTGGTATTACATCACATTGTCTCATAAAAACATGAAACTTTCTCGTCTCTCGGTTTCTTATAATAACACTATTCCAATTTCTTATAATAAAAATGTCATGTTTTTTTTATTAACAAAAGTCATAACAATCAGAATGTTTCATTGTACTATGACACACAAAGCCATAATAATTAGAAATTGTCTCGATTGGATGAGATACTTATTATCCTGTTATTTCAAAGCCAAAGTAAACTTTATTGTCATCTCTGCTATATACTGTACAGGTATACAGAGAGATTATTATGGTTATTAGGATTTTTTTTTTCTTCATTAAACAGGCGTTTGAGTCTCTGCATGTCCATAAAGAGATATGACAAATATTTTACTAATGGAAATATACTGGATTTCGAGATTTTGATTATGGCTTCCTTAATACTTCTAGTACACACCATAAATACAAAAATCCAGAACTCAAGCAGAAACTAACTCTAGCCCACTCTCAAACCCACAGTTTACAAGCAATCCTGTCAGTTTGTTTCTTAATCACTTTAAAGGGACAAAATTATCCAAAGAGTTAAGTTTTACTAGTTTTTTTTTTCCTTATTAAAGAACTGGTGCACAACCAACATTAGTGAAAAATGGTTCAGATCTTACAGGACTTTTTCTTGCAGGTCAGACCACTCGTTTTTGACTTTAAGAGTGGTATCAGCTGTCCTCTGCAGCATGCAACACATTCTGTAAGTGTGAATCTGATCATAAACTCTAGTTTGACCAGCTTCATGAGTGGTTTGCAAATGAGATTTACAGCATTTATTCTGGAACGTCCATCCGTCGCTTTATGACGTGGCTCCGAATGGGGCACAGAAATATAGTTCTCTCCCAGAAACGCCAAAAGCAGCTCATTTTATAGACCAAAATGAGTCCAAATTGGTTCAAAATTACCCCAAACTTGTAGCTCTAAAAGTACTTTTGAGCCAATTTGGACTCCTTTTGACATATAAAATGAACTGCATTTGGCGTTTCTAGGAGAGAAATACATTTCCCACAATCCCCCGCACGCTACTCAGCTCCACATCACAATAATAACTGTACTGTGAGTCGAATGCAGGTTGTTGTTATTTTCCAGCTAAAATATGAGTTTAGTTTGTAAGGGGGATTTGACTGAACTGGAGTGTTTTAGTGAGAGCCACGAGTGCGTGCGTTTACACAGCTGACCGGCGAGCCTGCATAAAAGTTTCAGATGTACACCCACCTTCAGATCGCATTTTAATTCTCATGGATCTGCTTTTATCTCAAATATGCCTTTGCATTCGATTGACGGAAATCCGTCTATTAGCTAGAGTCCAATGGGTGGAAATCCATCATAGCGACAGAGAACTTAAATTCCTGAGAATGCATGCACAATGACTACATTTTAAAAATTATAGTTTGTCAGGCGTATCGAGCTACCGCGATCCTGGGTGTACCAAACTATCTTTTTGCAGCAGTAATATATCTGCTAATGTAATAAAACCCAGACAGCTCAATTCCCAAGCCAATTCATTGTGGTGCACTCTACCATAGAGATGTTTTTGAAGCTGCTGCCCACCCCTCGTGACCCGCCCAAATCCATTTTTACCAGGTTTAAGCCATGCTCTCTGTTTACTATGCAGGAAAAAACTTCTTGCTGTTCCATATACAGTAGTTACTTTTTGTCTGTCTTGGAGGTGTGTGTTTGTGTGTTGAAGAGATCCTTTCAGCAGATATGATGCTTTCTTACTGATGACTATTTTCATTCATTCTTCTGACTGGTCCGTTATTAAGTCCATCCGAGTGGAGCGTGTTGCTCATTTTCTAAACAAGTCAGCTTTACCCTTCTTAGAAATACTGAAAGGTTTTTAAAGCCAAGTGATATGTGTTTTTTTGAGATCATAGAACAGTAGGGGGGCTTTTCACATGGTGCTTAGGCTGGGTGTGAATCGGTGTTGGGTTTGAGTTTCTTCACTTTCCTACTTCCTGACCATGTATTTGATTAAAGCCGACACTAGCTGACTGTTGATTTAAAAGAGATTTTCAGACTCCTCTGTTTCATACCATGATGTGTAGGATGTTTTTATGTTTCTTTTTCTCTCCTCTGCCTTTTTTGAAATGCAGTGCCTTTTTACTCACACACTTGTGGTGTGAAGCGGAGTGTTGGTGGCTGTAGTGAGACGTTTTCTTCGAGCTTACCCCGCTGTGTAGACACCAAAAATCATAAGTAACTCCTCTGTAAATCAGTCAGCCGTATCAGACTCATGATTAACTACTTTAACTCTTTCCCCAGTGGATTTGTGTTTATTTATGAATACCGTATGAAATGTACAGCATGATTTTTATTTCTGTGGATGAATTGTATTTTTTGCACTTTCCAGGTACAATGAATTGTAAATTATGGGTTTAAATGTTCCATTGATACGTACAGACTAAAATGCTTTGCCTGTACAATTGGGAGATCATTAAAAGCTATTTTAAAATGTTCAAATGTGTTCTTATTTAAAAAAGAAAAACTGAAATATCAGATGGACGTAAGTATTCAGACCTTTGCACACTGTGATATCTAAATCAAGGAAAATGCATTTGGGAGTTGCATAAATAAAATTATACTTTAAGCCATAATCAAAATGTAGCAGCCTCTAAAACACTGCAAACACCTAGAAAACGACTTCTTATCACCTTTAAGTCATGTTTGTGAAGGTTTTTAACATTTGTTGAAAAAATGTTGGGCTTTTAGAAGCTTTTCACCATAGAATAATCTGCCGGCTCAGGGTGCTGACCCACCAAAGACTGTCCGATTAGAGACTGAACAAAGATGGTTCACGGGAATAACCCATTTATTGTCACCACTCAACAGACTGGTTCGTGTGTAGTTGTGATTGTGGTTTTCTAAAAAAATAAAAAGTGACAAACATGAATATACATAGTACACATAGTAATAGTAAGGATAAATTACAACAAACATATTGGCAATAACGCAGCACAGTAAATAAATATAATAAGATTTAAACAAACATTATTAGCAAGACGTAATACAAGGTGATTTGTAATTTCTATCTTACAAGCAGCGCGCAGTTGTAACTTGACACCTTATTAGAGCCCAGCGGCTTGTGTAGCGCCGCTCTATCTGAGCTACGAGAGCGCATGCGCGCAGGAAGTTGTGTACCACAAGTTTACTGTTACATGTAGAGAAATATAATGAACATAAACAGGAACATAACTCGTCTTAATAACAACAAATGTAACATTTAACACTCTTAATAATGTAGATAGATATGTAAACACAACTACGGGGCTATAGGCACACCGACTATGAGGACACGCAGATACCTAATAAACCTCGTTACCTCACAAGTATAATCACTCGTTTACAAAGGCAGATTTGTCTCGCATCGATCATGTGATTGACGATTCAAACTTACTTATACATTCACGCACAACACTTGATCCAAAAGGCGATCTTTCCAGAGTCCGAAAACAAAATGGTGCGCAATAACTTTAGCCTCCATCACTGCCTCCCGCTGCACTGAGCTACTGTCTCTGTGAGGGGGGGGAGATCATGTGATCCAGGTTTCTGGACGCTGATTGGCTCAGGTGAAGTGCTCTATGTATGTGTGTGCCTCAACAAACAGAAGGGGAGATTTAAAAAAAGAGGGGTTAGAATAACAGAAAAAAAACTTAGACTTTTTTTTTTACATTTGTGCTGAAAGGAACTGTTTTCTTGCATATGACTGCTTTATTAATGGAAAAACCGCGAAGAGTATTCCTAGAGTGTTTGAGTGAGAGAAACGCTTGTTTGGAGCAGGAGAAGAACATTTATCATAACTCAATTCAGAATGCTGGAACCTATGAAAATCCATCTCTGCTTTATTTAAAACTCTCTTTTATGACATATAAACCAAGGAATTTGCATTTGGGAGTTGCGGAAATGAACTCAAAATGTTGCAAACACCTAGAAAATGACTTCTTATCACCTTAAAGTCATGTTTATGAAGTTTTAAGCCATAATCAAAATAGCATTTTAAGCCATAATCAAAATGACTTTAAGCCATAATCAAAATGTAGCAGCCTCTAAAACATTGCAAACACCTAGAAAACGACTTCTTATCACCTTAAAGTCATGTTTATTAAGTTTTATAACATTTGTGCTGAAAGGAACAGTTTTCTTAATGAAAATCTGCTTTATTGATGAAAAATCGCTAAGGAGCGCTCTTAGAACGTGTTGGAGTGAGAGAAAGGCAGGTTTGGGGCAGGAGAAGAACATTTAGCATAACTCACTTCAGAAAGCTGGAAACTATGAAAATCCATCTCTGCCTTATTTAAAACTCTCGTTTATCACATATAAGCAAAGGAATTTGCATTTGGGAATTGCATAAATATAGTTATACTTTAAGCCTTAATCAAAATAGAGCAGCCTGTTAACATGCAGAAACGGGTTCTAGTCACCTTAAAGTCATGTTTATGAAGTTTTATAACATTTGTGCTGAAAGGAACTGCTTTCTTAGTCTTCTCTGCTTTATTGATGAAAACGTCAAAGGAGCACTCCTAGAGCGTGTTGGAGTGAGAGAAACGCTTGTTTGGAGCAGAAGAAGACATTCATCATAACTCACTTCAAAATGCTGGAAACAATGAATATCTTTTATCTGTGACATGTTTAAAACTCTCTTTTATGATATCTAAATCAAGGAAAATGCATTTGGGAGTTGCATAAATAAAATTATACTTTAAGCCATAATCAAAATGTAGCAGCCTCTAAAACATTGCAAACACCTAGAAAACGACTTCTTATCACCTTAAAGTCATGTTTATGAAGTTTTATAACATTTGTGCTGAAAGGAACTGTATTCTTGGTCTTCTCTGCTGTATTGATGAGAAATGCTAAGGAGCATGCGGTCCTAGACCGCGTTTGAGTGAGAGAGAGACGCTTATTTGGAGCAGGAGAAGAACATTTGTCATCTCAATTCAGAATGCTGGAACCTATGAAAATCCATCTCTGCCTTATTTAAAACTCTCTTTTTGACATATAAACCAAGGAATTTGCATTTGGGAGTTGCAGAAATAAAGTTATAATTTAAGCCATAATCAAAATGTAGCAGCCTCTAAAACAATGCAAACACGTAGAAAACGACTTATCACCTTAAAGTCATGTTTATGAAGTTTCATAATATTTGTCCTGACAAGGACTGTATTCTTGATTAAAAACTACTTTATTGATGAAAACGCGCTAAGGAGCGCTCTGACAGCGTGTGGAGTGAAGGAAACGCATTTTTGGAGCAGGAGAAGCACACTTATCACAACTCTTTACAGAATGCTGCAAACAATGAATAACCATCTCTGACATGTTTAAAGCGCTCTTTAATGACATTTAATCCACGGAATTTACACTTTGGTGTTGCAGAATTAAAGTTATACTTCAAGCCATAATCAAAATATGACAGCCTGTAAAACACTGCAAACATATAGAAAACCACTTCTTATATCCTTAAAGTCATGTTTATGTAGTTTCATAAAAATTTCATAATATCCGTGTCACAGCGGTACCGAGTTTTTGCTCGAAAATAGTACAAAGGCCCGCTCCGTGTGCCAGTGGTACCGAGTTTTTGCTCTAAAGTTGCACAAAGACCTGCTCCGTGTCGCAGTGGTTCCGAGATTTTGCTCGAAAATTGCGCACAGTCCCGCTCCGTGTCCCAGGGAGACCGAGTTTTTGCTCGAAAGTTGCACAACGTCCCACTCCGTGTCCCAGCGGGACCGAGTTTTTGCTCGAAAAAAAGCACAATGTGCCGCTCGGAGATTTTGCTCGATAATAATTGCGCAAAGTTCCGCTCCGTGTACCCGCTGGACCGACTTTTTGCTCGAAAATTGCAGGAAGTCCCGCTCCGTGTCGCTGCGGGACCGAGATTTCGCTCGAAAATAGTTCAAAGTCCCGCTCCGAGTCCCAGTGGTCCCGAAGTTTTGCTCGAAAATTGCGCAAAGTCCCGCTCCGTGTCCCAGCGGTACCGAGTTTTTCCTCTAAAATTGCGCAAGGTCACGCTCCGTGTCCCAGCGGTACCGAGTGTTTACTCGAAAATTGCGCAAGGTCCCGCTCCGCGACCCAGCGGTACCGAGTTTTTGCTCGAAAAAAGCTCAAAGTGCCGCTCCGTGTCAAAGTGGTTCCGGTTTTTGCTCTAAAAAAGCGCAACGTGCCGCTCGGTGTTCCAGTGGTTCGAGTGTTTGCTCGATATTTGCGCAAAGTCCCGCTCCGAGTCCCAGAGGTACAGAGTTTTTGCTCGAAAATAGCGCAAAGTCCCGCTTCATGTCTCAGTGGTACCGAGTTTTTGCTCGAAAATTGCTCAAACTCCCGCTCCGTGTCCCAGTGGTTCGAGTTTTTGGTCGAAAGAAGCGCAAAGTGCCGCTCCGTGTTCCAGTGGTTCGAGTTTTTGCTCGATATTTGCAGAAAGTCCCGCTCCGTGTCGCAGTGGTACTGAGTTTTTGCTCGAAAGTTGCACAATGTCCCGCTCCGTGTCCCAGCGGGACCGAGGTTTTGCTCGAAAAAAGCACAATGTGTCCCAGTGGTTCAGTTGTTGCTCGAAAATTGCAGAAAGTCACGCTCCCTGTCCCAGTGGTTCGAGATTTTGCTCGATAATTGCGCAAAGTTCCGCTCCGTGTCCCAGCCCGACCGAGTTTTTCCTCTAAAATTGCGCAAGGTCACGTTCCGTGTCTTAGTGGTTCGAATTTTTGCGCGACAATTGCGCAAAGTACAGTTCCGTGTCCCAGCGGTATCGAGGCTTTGCTTGAAAATTGCACAAAGTACAGTCCGGTGACCCAGCGGTACCGAGTTTTTGCTCGAAAAAAGCGCAAAGTCCCGCTCCGCGTCCCAGGGCGACCGAGATTTTGTTTGAAAATAGCACAAAACCCTGCTCCGTGTCCCAGTGGTACGTGATTTTGCTCGATAATTGCGCAAAATTCCCGCTCCGTGTCTCAGTTGTACCGAGTTTTTCCTTGAAAAAAGCACCACGTGTCGCTCCGTGTCCCAGTGGTACCGAGTTTTTGCTCGAAAAAAAGCGCAAAGTCCCGCTTCGTGTCCCAGCGGGATAGAGTTTTTGCTCGAAAATAGTGCAAAGTCCCGCTCCGTGTCCCAGGAACACCGAGTTTTTGCTCGAAAATTGCACAAGGTCCCACTTCTTGTCCCAGTGGTACCGAGATTTTGCTCCAAAATTGCGTTTTACAGGCTGTCATATTTTGATTATGGCTTGATGAATAACTAATTCTGCAACTCCAAAATTCAAATTCCATGGTTTAAATGTCATAAAAGAGAGTTTTAAACATGTCAGAGATGGTTATTCATTGTTTCCAGCATTCTGAAAAGAGTTGTGATAAGTGTGCTTCTCCTGCTCCAAAGAAGCGTTTCATTCACTCTAGACGCTGTCAGAGTGCTTCTTTGCGCTTTTTCATCAATAAGGCAGTTTGTAATCAAGAAAACAGTCCTTGTCAGCACAAATATTATGAAACTTCATAAACATGACTTTAAGGTGATAAGAAGTCGTTTTCTATATGTTTGCAGTGTTTTACAGGCTGTCATATTTTGCTTATGGCTTGAAGTATAACTTTTTTTCTGCAACTCCAAAATGCAAATTCCATGGTTTAAATGTCATAAAAGCGCCTTTTAAACATGGTTATTCATTGTTTCCAGCATTCTGAAAAGAGGCATAATCAAAGTATGACAGGCTGTAAAACACTGCAAACATATAGAAAACGCATTTTTGGAGCAGGAGAAGCACAGTTATCACAACTCTTTTCAGAATGAATAGCCATCTCTGACATGTTTAAACCGCTCTTTTATGACAATTAAACCATGGAATTTGCATTTTGGAGTTGCAGAATTAAAGTTACACTTCAAGCCATAATGGAAATATGACAGCCTGTAAAACACTGCAAACATATAGAAAACGACTTCTTATAACCTTAAAGTCATGTTTATGAAGTTTCATGAAATTTCATAATATCAGTGTTATAGCAGTACCGAGTTTTTGGTCGAAAATTGCGCAACGTCCCGCTCCGTGTCGCAGTGGTACCGCGTTTCGGCTCGACAAAAGCGCAACGTCCCGCTCCGTGTCACAGTGGTACCGAGTTTTTGCTCGAAGAAAGCTCAAAATGCCGCTCCGTGTCCCAGTGGTTCGAGTTTTTGCTCGAAGAAAGCTCAAAATGCCGCTCCGTGTCCCAGTGGTTCGAGTTTTTGCTCGAAAGAAGCGCAAAGTGCCGCTCCGTGTCCCAGTGGTTCGAGTTTTCGCTCGATATTTGCGCAAAGTCCCACTCCGAGTCTCAGCGGTACCAAGTTCTTACTCGACAATTACACAAAGTCCCGCTCCGTGTCCCAACGGCACCGACTTTTTGCTCGAAAAATGTGCAAAGTCCCGCTCCGTGTCCCAGGAACACCGAGTTTTTGCACGAAAATTCCACAAGGTTCCACTTCCTGATCCAGTGGCACCGACTTTTTGCTGTAAAATTGCGCAACGTCTCGCTCCGTGTACCAGGGAGATCGAGTTTTTCCTTGTAAAAAGCACCAAGTGCCTCTACGTGTCCCAGTGGTTCGAGGTATTGCTGGATAGTTGCGAAAAGTCCCGCTCCGTGTCCCAGTGGTACCGAGCTTTTGCTCGACAACAGCGCAAAGTCCAGCTCCCTGTCACAGTTGTATCGAGTTTTTCCCTGTAAAAAGCACCAAGTGCCGCTCCGTGTCCCAGTGGTTCGAGTTTCTGCTCGAAAATTGCGTAAAGTCGCGCTCCGTGTCTCAGTGCGGTACCGAGTTTTTGCTTGAAAATTGCGCAAACTCCAGCTCCGTGTCACAGCGGTACCGAGTTTTTGCTCGAAAATTGCAGAAAGTCCCACTTCGTATCCCAGCGGTAGCGAGTTTTTGCTGGAAAACTACGCAACGTCCCGCTCCGTGTCGCAGTCGTACTGAGGTTTTGCTCGAAAATAGCGCAAAGTCCAGCTTCCTGTCTCAGCGGTACCGAGTTTTTGCTCGAAAGTTGCGCAAACTCCCGCTCCGTTTCCCAGTGGCACCGATGTTTTGCTCGAAAATTGCACAACGTCCCGCTTCGTGTCCCAGCGGTACCGAGTTCTTGCTGTAAAATTGCGCAAAGTCTCGCTCCGTGTACCAGGGAGATCGAGTTTTTCCTTGTAAAAAGCACCAAGTGCCGCTCCGTGTCACAGTTGTACCGAGTTCTTGTTCGAAGAAAGCGCAATGTCCCGCTCCGTGTCCCAGGGTAACCGAGATTTTGGTTGAAAATAGCACAAAACCATGCTCCGTGTCCAAGTGGTACCGAGATTTTGTTGGAAAATAACAGAAAGCCCCGCTCCGTGTCGCAGTGGTACCGAGTTTTTGCTCGAAAAAGGCTCAAAGTGCCTCTCTGTGTCCCAGCGGTACAGAGTTTTTGCCCGAAAATCGCGCCAGGTCACGCTCCGTGTCCCAGCGGTAGCGAGTTTTTACTGGTTGATTGCGCAAAGTCCTGCTTCGTGTACCAGCGGACCGACTTTTTGCTCGAAAATTGCAGGAAGTCCCGCTCCGTGTCCCAGCAGGACCGAGTTTTTGCTCGAAAAGAGCGCAAAGTCCCGCTCCGAGTCCCAGTGGTACCGAGTTTTTGCTCGGAAAAAGCGCAAAGTCCCGCTCCGTGTCCCAGTGGTAGCGAGTTTTTAATGGATGATGGCGCAAAGTCCTGCTCCGTGTACCAGAGGGACCGACTTTTTGCTCGAAGGTTGCGCTAGGTCTCTGTCCGTGTCCCACGAACACCGAGTTTTTGCTCGAAAATTGCACAAGGTCCCACTTCTTGTCCCAGTGATACCGAGACTTTGCTCGAAAATTGCGCAAAGTCCAGATCCGTGTCGCCGCGGTACCGAGTTTTTGCTCGAGAATTGAGCAAAGTCCCCATCCGTGTCCCAGTGGTAGCGAGTATATGCTCGAAGATTGCAGAAAGTCCCGCTCCGTCTCCCAGCGGTACCGAGTTTTTGCTCAAAAATTGCAGAAAGTCCCGCTCCGTGTCGCAGTGGTACTGAGTTTTTGCTCGAAAATAGCGTCAGGTCCCGCTCCCGCAAAGTCGCGCTTCGTGTCTCAGTGGTACCGAGTTTTTGTTCGAAAATTGCGCAAACTTTCGCTCCGTTTCCCAGTGGTACCGAGTTTTTGCTCGAAAGTTGCACAAAGTCCAGCTCCGTGTCCCAACGGGAGCGACTTCTTGCTTGAAAATTGCGCAAAGTCCCGCTCCGTGTCAGAGCGAATAAACATGTCAGAGATGGTTATTCATTGTTTCCAGCATTCTGAAAAGAGTTGTGATGAGTGTGCTTCTCCTGCTCCAAAAATGCGTTACCTTCACTCTAGACGCTGTCAGAGCGCTACTTTGCGCTTTTACAGCAATAAAGCCGTTTTTAATCAAGAAAACAGTCCTGTCAGGACAAATATAATGAAACTTTATAATCATGACTTTGTTGTACCCAGTTTTGCTTGAAAAAGCGCAAAGTGCCGCTACGTGTCACAGTGATTGGACTTTTTGCTAGAAAATTGCGCCACGTCCCGCTCCGTGTTCAAGGGAGAACGAGTTTTTGCTCGAAAATTGGGCAAAGTCCCGCTTCGTTTCCCAGTGGCTTGAAGTATAACTTTAATAAATGCTAATTCTAAGTGTCATAAATGAGCGTTTTAAACATGTCAGAGATGGTTATTCATTGTTTTCATCATTCTAAAAAGAGCTGTGATGTGTGCTTCTCCTGCTCCAAAAATGCGTTTCCTTCACTCCAGACGCTGTCAGAGCGCTCCAGAGCGCTTTCATCAATAAAGCAGTTTTTAATCAAGAAAAAAGTCCTTGTCAGGACAAATATTATGAAACTTCATAAACATGACTTCAAGGTTATAAGAAGTGTTTTACAGGCTGTCATATTTTCATTATGTCTTGAAGTATAACTTTAATTCTGCAACTTCAAAATGCAAATTCCATGGTTTAAATGTCATAACAGAGAGGTTTAAACATGTCAGAGATGGTTATTCATTGTTTCCAGCATTCTGAAAAGAGTTGTGATGAGTGTGCTTCTCCTGCTCCAAAAATGCGTTACCTTCACTCTAGACGCTGTCAGAGCGCTACTTTGCGCTTTTACAGCAATAAAGCAGTTTTTAATCAAGAAAACAGTCCTGTCAGGACAAATATAATGAAACTTTATAGTCATGACTTTAAGGTTATAAGAAGTGTTTTACAGGCTGTCATATTTTGATTATGGCTTGAAGTATAATTTTAATTCTGCGACTCCAAAATGCAAATTCCACGGTTTAAATGTCATTAAAGCACGTTTCAAACATGTCAGAGATGGTTATTCATTGTTTACAGCATTCTGAAGAGAGTTCTGAAAAGAGCCATAATCCAAGTATGACAGCCTGTAAAACACTGCAAACATTTAGAAAACGACTTAACCTTAAAGTCATGTTTATGAAATTTCATAATATTTGTCCTGACAAGGTCTGTTTCCTTGGTTAAAAACTGCTTTATTGATGAAAAAGCTCTAAGGAGCGGTCTGACAGTCTCTGGAGTGAAGGAAACGCATTTTTGGAGCAGGAGAAGCACACTTATCACAACTCTCTTCAGAATGCTGGACACACTGAATAGCCATCTCTGATATGTTTAAACCGCTCTTTTATGACAATTAAACCATGGAATTTGCATTCTGGAGTTGCAGACTTAAAGTTATACTTCAAGCCATAATGAAAATTTGACAGCCTGTAAAACACTGCAACCATATAGAAAAACGATTTCTTGCAGCCTTAAAGTCATGTTTATAAAGTTTCATATTTGTCATGACAAGGACTGTTTTCTTGATTAAAAACTGCTTTATTGATGAAAAATCGCAAAGGAGCGCTCTGACAGCGTCTAGAGTGAAGGAAACGGATTCTTGGAGCAGGAGAAGCACACTTATCACAACTCTTTTCAGAATGAATGACCATATCTGACATGTTTAAAAGCCATAATCAAAATGTGACAGCCTGTAAAACACTGCAAACATATAGAAAACGACTTCTTATAACCTTAAAGTCCTTTTTATGAAGTTTCTTGAAATTTTATCATATCAGTGTCACAGCAGTACCGAGTTTTTGGTCGAAAATCCCGCAGTGGTACCGAGTTTCGGGTCGACAAATGCGCAACGTCCCGCGCCGTGTCACAGTGGTAGCGAATTTTTGCTCGAAAAAAGCGCAAAGTGCCGCTCCGTGTCCAAGTGGTTCCGAGATTTTGCTAGAAAATTGCGCAACCTCTCGCTCCGTGTCCCAGCGGGACCGAGATTTTGCTCGAAAAAAGCGCAGTGCGCCGCTCCGTGCCCCATTGGTTCGAGTTTTTGCTCGAAAATTGCAGAAAGTCACGTTCCGTGTCCCAGTGGTTCGAGATTTTGCTCGAAAATTGCGCAAAGTTCCGCTCCGTGTACCAGCTGGACCGACTTTTTGCTCGAAAATTGCAGAAAGTCCCGCTCCGTCTCCCAGCGGTATCGAGTTTTTGCTCGAAAATTACACAAAGTACGGCGCCGTAACCCAGCGGTACCGAGTTTTTGCTCGAAGAAAGCTCAAAATGCCGCTCCGTGTCCCTGTGGTTCGAACTTTTGCTCGAAAGAAGCGCAAAGTGCCGCTCCGAGTCCCAGTGGTACCGAGTTTTTACTCGAAAATAGCTCAAAGTCCCGCTCCGTGTCACAGCGGTACCGAGTTTTTGCTCGAAAATTGCGCAAAGTCCCGCTGCCGGAAAGTCCCGCTTCCTGTCTCAGCCGTACCGAGTTTTTGCTCGACAATTACACAAAGTCACACTCTGTGGCCCAGAAACACCGAATTTTTGCACGAAAATTCCACAATGTCCCACTTCCTCACCCAGCGGCACCGACTTTTTGCTGTAAAATTTGGCAAAGTCCCGCTCCCTGTCACAGTTGTATCGAGTTTTTCCTTGTAAAAAGCACCAAGTGCCGCTCCGTGTCCCAGTGGTTCGAGGTATTGCTGGATAGTTGCGAAAAGTCCCGCTCCGTGTCCCAGTGGTAGCGAGTTTTTACTGGATGACTGCGCAAAGTCCCACTCCGTGTACCAGCGGGACAGACTTTTTGCTCGAAAATTGCATGAAGGCCCGCTCCGTGTACCAGTGGTACGGAACTTTTGTTGGAAAATTGCAGGATGTCCCGCTCCGAGTCCCAGTGGTACCGAATTTGTGCTAGAAAAAAGTGCAAAGTAACGCTCCCTGTCTCAGTGGTTCAATTTTTTTTTTTCGAAAATTGCGTAAAGTACAGCTCCGTGTCCCAGTGGTTTGAGGTTTTTGCTCAATATTTGCGCAAAGTCACGCTCCGAGTGCCAGTGGTACAGTTTTTGCTCGAAAATAGCTCAAAGTCCAGCTTCATGTCTCAGAGGTACCGAGTTTATGCTCGAAAATAGCACAAAGTCCCGCTAAGTGTCACAGCGGTAACGAGTTTTTGCACGAAAATTGCAGAAAGTCCCGATCCGTGTCCCAGCGGAACAGAATTTTTGCTCGAAAACAGTGCAAAGTGCCGCTTCCATTCGCAGTGGTACCGAGTTTTTGGTCGAAAAAAGCGCAAGGTCCCGCTCCGTGTCCCAGGGAGACCGAGAGTTTGTTTGAAAATAGCACAAAACCCTGCTCCGTGTCCCAGTGGTACCGAGATTTTGTTGGAAAATAGCACAAAGCCCCGCTCCGTGTCGCAGTGGTACCGACTTTTTGTTCGAAAAAGGCTCAAAGTTCCGCTACGCGTCCCAGTGGTACCGAGCTTTTGCTCGAAAAAAGCGCAAAGCCCAGCTCCGTGTCACAGTTATATCGAGTTTTTCCTTGTAAAAAGCACCAAGTGCCGCTCCGTGTACCAGTGGGTCGAGTTATTGCTCGATAATTGCGCAAAGTCCTGCTCCGTGTCCCAGCGGTACCGAGCTTTTGCCCGAAAATCGCGCAAGATCACACTCCGTGTCCCAGTGGAAGCGAGTTTTTACTCGATGATTGCGCAAAGTCCTGCTCCGAGTTCCGGTGGTACCGAGATTTTGCTCGAAAAAGGCTCAAAGTGCCGCTCCGTGTCCCAGTGGCTTGAGTTATTGCTCGATAATTGCGCAAAGTCCCGCTCCGTGTCCCAGTGGCACCGAGTTTTTGCTGGAAAATTGCGTAAAATCCCGCTCCGTGTCCCAGTGGTAGCGAGTTTTTACTGGATGATTGCGCAGATTCCTGCTCCGTGAACCAGCCGACCGACTTTTTGCTCGACAATTGCAGGAAGTCCCGCTCTGTGTCCCCGCGGTACCGAGTTTTTGCTCGACAAAAGCTCAAAGTCCCGCTCTGAGTCCCAGTGGTTTTTTTGCTAGAAAAAAGTGCAAAGTAACGCTCCGTGTCTCAGTGGTTCGAATTTTTTTTTCGAAAAATGCGCCAAGTACAGCTCCGTGTCCCAGCGGTATCGAGTTTTTGCTCAAAAAATTGCACAAAGTACAGCGCCGTGACCTAGCGGTACCGAGTTTATGCTAGAAAGAAGGGCAAAGTCCCGCTCCGAGTCCCAGTGGTACCGAGTTTTTGCTCGAAAATAGCTCAAAGTCCAGCTCCGTGTCGCAGTGGTACCGAGTATATGCGCGAACATAGCGCAAAGTCCCGCTCCGTGTCACAGCGGTACCAAGTTCTTGCTCGAAAACTGCAGAAAGTCCCGCTCCGTGTCCCAGCGGTAAATTGCGCAAAGTCCCGCTCCGTGTCCCAGGGAGACCGAGATTTTGTTTGAAAATAGCACAAAGCCCCGCTCCGTGTCGCAGTGGTACCGAGTTTTTGATCGAAAAAGGCTCAAAGTGCCGCTCCGTGTCCAAGTGGTTGGAGATTTTGCTCGAACATTGCACAAGGTCCCACTTCTTGTCCCAGTGGTACCGAGTTTTTCCTCGAAAATTGCACAAGGTCAGGCTCGGTGTCCCAGCGGTACCGAGTTTTTGCTCGAGAAGTGAGCAAAGTCCCCATTCCTGTCCCAATGGTTGCGAGTATTTGCTCGAAAATTGCAGAAAGTCCCGCTCCGTGTCGCAGCGGTACTGAGTTTTTGCTCGAAAATAGCGCAAAGTCCCGCTCCCGCAAAGTCGCGCTTTGTGTCTCAGTGGTACCGAGTTTTTGCTCGACAGTTGCACAAAGTCCAGCTCCGTGTCCCAACGGGACCGACTTCTTGCTCGAAAATTGCGCAACGTCCCGCTCCGTGTCACAGTTGTACATAGTTTTGCTCGAAAAAAGCGCAAAGTGACGCTCCGTGTCCCAGTGATTTGACTTTTTGCTAGAAAATTGCGCCACGTCCCGCTCCGTGTCCCAGGGAGACGGAGTTTTTGCTCCAGAATTGGGCAAAGTCCCGCTCCGTTTCCCAGTGGCTTGAAGTATAACTTTAATAAATGCTGTTTCTATGGTTTAAATGTCATAAAACAGCGTTTTAAACATGTCAGAGATGGTTATTCATTGTTTCCAGCATTCTGAAAAGAGTTGTGATGAGTGTGCTTCTCCTGCTCCAAAAATGCGTTACCTTCACTCTAGACGCTGTCAGAGCGCTACTTTGCGCTTTTACAGCAATAAAGCAGTTTTTAATCAAGAAAACAGTCCTGTCAGGACAAATATAATGAAACTTTATAATCATGACTTTAAGGTTATAAGAAGTCTTTATCTATATATTTGCAGTGTTTTACAGGCTGTCATTTTTTCATTATGTCTTGAAGTATAACTTTAATTCTGCAACTCCAAAATGCAAATTCCATGGTTTCACTGTCATAACAGAGAGGTTTAAACATTTCAGACATGGTTATTCATTGTTTAAACCATCCTGAAAAGAGTGCTTCTCCTGTTCCAAAAATGCGATTCCTTCACTCTAGACGCTGTCAGAGCGCTACTTCGCGCTTTTTCCATCAGTAAAGAAGTTTTTAATCAAGAAAACAGTCCTTGTCAGGTCAAATATTATGAAACTTCATTAACATGACTTTAAGGTTATCAGACGACGTTTTCTATATGTTTGCAGTGTTTTACAGGCTGTCATATTTTCATTATGTCTTGAAGTATAACTTTAATTCTGCAACTCCAAAATGCAAATTCCATGGTTTAGTTCTCATAAAAGAGCGTTTTAAACTTGTCAGAGATGGTTATTCATTGTTTCCAGCATTCTGAAAAGAGTTGTGATAAATGTGTTTCTCCTGCTCCAAAAATGCGTTTCCTTCACTCTAGACGCTGTCAGAGCACTCCTTTGCGGTTTTTCCATCTGTAAAGAAGTTTTTATTCAAGAAAACAGTCTTGTCAGGACAAATATAATGAAACTTCATAAACATGACTTAAACGTTATATGAAGGCGTTATCTATGTGTTTTAGAGGCTGTCATATTTTCATTATGTCTTGAAGTATAACTTTAATTCTGCAACTCCAAAATGCAAATTCCATGGTTTAAATGTCATAAAACAGCGTTTTAAACATGTCAGAGATGGTTATTCATTGTTTCCTGCATTCTGAAAAGAGTTGTGATGAGTGTGCTTCTCCTGCTCCAAAAATGCGTTTCCTTCACTCTAGACTCTGTCAGAGCGCTCCTTAGCCCTTTTTCCATCTGTAAAGAAGTTTTTAATCAAGAAAACAGTCCTTGTCAGGACAAATATAATGAAACTTCATAAACATGACTTCAACGTTATAAGAAGTCGTTATCTATATGTTTGCAGTGTTTTACAGGCTGTCATATATTAATTATGGTTTGAAGTATAACTTTAATTCTGCAACTCCAAAATGCAAATTCCATGGTTTCACTGTCATAAAAGAGAGGTTTAAACATTTCAGACATGGTTATTCATTGTTTAAACCATCCTGAAAAGAGTGCTTCTCCTGCTCCAAAAATGCGTTTCCTTCACTCTAGACGCTGTCAGAGCGCTCCTTAGCGCTTTTTCCATCTGTAAAGAAGTTTTTAATCAAGAAAACAGTCCTTGTCAGGAAAAATATAATGAAACTTCACAAACATGACTTTAAGGATGCAAAAAGTCGTTTTCTCTGTGTTTTACAGGCTGTCATATTTTCATTATGTCTTGAAGTATAACTTTAATTCTGCACCTCCAAAATGCAAATTCCATGGTTTAAATGTCATAAAAGAGAGGTTTAAACATGTCAGACATGGTTATTTATTGTTTAAAGTATTCTGACAAGAGTTGTGATAAGTGTGCTTCTCCTGTTCCAAAAATGCGATTCCTTCACTCTAGACGCTGTCAGAGCGCTACTTCGCGCTTTTTCCATCAGTAAAGAAGTTTTTAATCAAGAAAACAGTCCTTGTCAGGTCAAATATTATGAAACTTCATTAACATGACTTTAAGGTTATCAGACGACGTTTTCTATATGTTTGCAGTGTTTTACAGGCTGTCATATTTTCATTATGTCTTAAAGTATAACTTTAATTCTGCAACTCCAATATGCAAATTCCATGGTTTCAATGTCATAAAAGAGAGGTTTAAATATGTCAGAGATGGTTATTCATTGTGTAAACCATTCTGAAAAGAGTTGTGATAAGTGTGCTTCTCCTGCTCCAAAAATGCGTCTCCTTCACTCTAGACGTTGTCAGAGCACTCCTTTGCGCTTTTTCCTTAATAAAGCAGTTTTTAATCAAGAAAACAGTCCTTGTGAGGACAAATATAATGAAACTTCATAAACATGACTTTAACGTTATAAGAAGTCGTTATCATGTCAGAAATGGTTATTCATTGTTTAAACTATTCTGAAAAGAGTTGTGCTTCTCCTGTTCCAAAAATGCGTTTCCTTCCCTCTACACGCTGTCAGAGCGCTCCTTTGCGCTTTTACAGCAATAAAGCAGTTTTTAATCAAGAAAACAGTCCTTGTCAGGTCAAATATTATGAAACTTCATAAACATGACTTTAAGATTATACGAAGTCGTTTTACATATTTTTGCAGTCTTTTACAGGCTGTCATATTTTGATTATGTCTTGAACTATAACTTTAATTCTGCAACTTCGAAATGCAAATTCCATGGTTTAAATGTCATAAAAGCGTGTTTTAAACATGTCATAGATGGTTATTCATTGTTTCCAGCATTCTGAAAAGAGTTGTGATGAGTGTGCTTCTCCTGCTCCAAAAATGCGTTACCTTCACTCTAGACGCTGTCAGAGCGCTACTTTGCGCTTTTACAGCAATAAAGCAGTTTTTAATCAAGAAAACAGTCCTGTCAGGACAAATATAATGAAACTTTATAGTCATGACTTTAAGGTTATAAGAAGTGTTTTACAGGCTGTCATATTTTGATTATGGCTTGAAGTAAGTATGAAAGCCTGTAAAAAACTGCAAACATTTAGAAAACGACTTCTTTTAACCTTAAAGTCATGTTTATGAAGTTTCATAATATTTGTCCTGACAAGGTCTGTTTCCTTGGTTAAAAACTGCTTTATTGATGAAAAAGCTCTAAGGAGCGGTCTGACAGTCTCTGGAGTGAAGGAAACGCATTTTTGGAGCAGGAGTAGCACAGTTATCACAACTCTTTTCAGAATGCTGGAAACAATGAATAGCCGTCTCTGACATGTTTAAACCGCTCTTTTATGACATTTAAACCATGGAATTTGCATTTTGGAGTTGCAGAAATAAAGTTATACTTCAAGCCATAATGAAAATATGACAGCCTGTAAGACCCTGCAAACATTATAGAAAACGACTTCTTATAACCCTAAAGTCCTGTTTATGAAGTTTCATGAAATTTCATAATATCAGTGTCACGGCAGTTCGGAATTTTTGGTGGAAAATTCCCGCTCCGTGTCGCAGCGGTACCGAGTTTCGGCTCGACAAAAGCGCAACGTCCCGCTCCGTGTCACAGTGGTAGCGAGTTTTTGCTCGAAAAAAGCATAAGGTCCGCTCCGTGTCCCAGGGAGACCGAGATTTTGTTTGAAAATCGCACAGAGCCCCGCTCCGTGTCGCAGTAGTAACGAGATTTTGTTTGAAGATAGCACAAAGTCCCGCTCCATGTCGCACTGGTACCGACTTTTTCCTCGAAAATAGCGCAAAGTGCCGCTCCGTGTCCAAGTGGTCCCGAGATTTTGCTAGAAAATTGCGCAACCTCCTGCTCCGTGTCCCAGCGGAACCGACATTTTGCCCTAAAAAAAGCGCAATGTGCCGCTCCGTGTCCCAGTGGTTCACGTTGTTGCTCGAAAATTGCAGAAAGTCACGCTCCGTGTCACAGTTATATCGAGTTTTTCCTTGTAAAAAGCACCAAGTGCCGCTCCGTGTACCAGTGGTTCGAGTTATTGCTCGATAATTGCGCAAAGTCCCGCTCCGTGTCCCTGTGGTTCGAGCTTTTGCTCGAAAGAAGCGCAAAGTGCCGCTCCGTGTCCCAGTGGTTCGAGGTTTTGCTCGATATTTGCGCAAAGTCCCGCTCCGAGTCCCAGTGGTACCGAGTTTTTGCTCGGAAATAGCTCAAAGTACAGCTCCGTGTCGCAGTGGTACCGAGTTTATGCTAGAAAACTGCAGAAAGTCCCGCTCCGTGTGCCAGCGCTACCAAGTTTTTGCTCGAAAATTGCAGAAAGTCCCACCCTGTGTCCCAGCGGTACCGAGTTTTTGCTCGAAATTTTCAGAAAGGCCCACTCCGTGTCCCAGCGGTAGCAAGTTTTTGCTGGAAAACTATGCAAAGTCCCGCTTCGTGTCGCTGTGGTACTGAGTTTTTGCTGGAAAATAGCGCAAAGTCCCGCTTCCTGTCTCAGCGGTACCGAGTTTTTGATCGAAAATTGCACAAAGTAAAGCGCCGTGACCCAGCAGTACCGAGTTTTTGCTCGAAAGAAGCGCAAAGTGCCGCTCCGTGTCCCAGTGGTTCGAGGTTTTGCTCGAAAATTGCATAAAGTCAAAGTCAAAGTCAAAGTCAACTTTATTGTCATCTCTGCTATATACTGTACAGATACATAGAGAGACGAGACGACGTGGCTCCAGGTTATTTCCAGTGCAAACAAACAAAGAACAGTAGAAAGTCCCGCTCCGTGTGCCAGTGGTACCGAGTTTTTGCTCCAAAGTTGCACAAAAACCTGCTCCGTGTGCCAGTGCTACCGAGATTTTGTTGGAAAATAGCACAAAGCCCCGCTCCGTGTCGCAGTGGCACCGAGTTTTTGCTCGAAAATAGCACAGAGTGCCGCTCCGTATCACTGTTGTACTGAGTTTTTGCTCGAAAAAAGGGCAAGGTCCCGCTCCGTGTCCCAGGGAGACAGAAATTTTGCTCGAAAAAGGCTCAAAGTGCCGCTCCGTGTCCCAGTGGTTCAAGATTTTGCTCGATAATTGCGCAAAGTTCCGCTCCGTGTCACAGTTGTATCGAGTTTTTCCTTGTAAAAAGCACCAAGTGCCGCCCCGTGTACCAGTGGTACCGAGTTTTTGCTCGATAATTGCGCAAAGTCCCGCTCCGTGTCCCAGTGGTACCGAGTTTTTGCTTGAAAATTGCGCAAAGTCCATCTCCGTGTCCCAGCGGTACCGAGTTTTTGCTCGAAAAAAGCTCAAAGTCTCGCTCCGAGTCCCAGTGGTACCGAATTTTTGCTAGAAAGAAGTGCAAAGCAACGCTCCGTGTCTCAGTGGTTCAAATTTTTTTTCGAAAATTGCGCAAAGTACAGCTCCGTGTCCCAGGGGTACCGAGTTTTTGTACGAAGATAGCTCAAAGTGCAGCTCCGTGTCTCAGTGGTACCGAGTTTTTGCACGAAAATAGCACAAAGAAAAGCTCCGTGTCGCAGTGGTACTGAGTTCTTGCTAGAAAATTGCAGAAAGTCCCGCTCCGTGTACCAGCGCTACAGTGTTTTTGCCCTTAAATTGCAGAAAGTCGCACTACGTCTCCCAGCGGTACAGAGTTTTTGCTCGAAAATTGCAGAAAGACGCGCTTCGTGTCCCAGCGGTAGCGAGTTTTTGGTTGAAAATTGCACAAAGTACAGCCCGATGACCCAGCGCTACCGAGTTTTTGCTCGAAAAATGCGCAAGGTCCCGCTCCATGTCAGAGTGGTACCGAGTTGTTGCTCGAAAAAAAGCGCAAATTGCCGCTCCGTGTCCCAGTGGTTTGAGTTTTTCCTCAATATTTGCGGAAAGTCACGCTCCATGTCTCAGAGGTACCGAGTTTATGCTCGAAAATAGCACAAAGTCCCGCTAAG
>JAVGVS010001268.1:0-26101 GCA_032718565.1 Distichodus sexfasciatus
TGCTGTTATTCCCCTTTATCCTTCTGGGTGGTGTCTTTTGCAGAATGTAAGCTAGTGCGGGCCTAGCGGTGTGAGCTCAAAATTAGCTGCTGTTCAAGGTTTTTATTTATTTAAATGGACATTTCTTGAGAGTGCGTCCGTGTGGTGTAAATTTGCCATTCCTGGAACATGTCCCGTCTCATTCAGCGTAAGAGTCATGTCCTGCTTCACAACGTCACCATCGGGACTGCGGTGCTTTTCACACTTCCACATTCTGGATAGTTCCTCTTTCAGTCCCTGGTATTGCTCCAGCTTCTCGTATTCCCCTCTTTCTGCTCTTACTGTCACTCCGCATTGCCACATCCATCAGCACTGCCGCCTTCTGCTGCTGCTGCTTTACTTCTGCATCGCTTCGTCTGGCCGCTTTTGCCACGATATGTTTGTCCGCGTGCGTTAAGAAGCCGTCCACCGTTTAACATTTTCAGTGCGTCATACCCGAGCTGATTTAGCTGTGCGTCATACCCGGCCTGTAGCGAGTTCCGTCCAATTTTTCTGTCCGTTATTTCCCCCGTAGACGCCGCCGTTCTTCACCGCATTCGTCACCAAATTTGACGTGATTTAAGGCCCCCGAATCTCTCCGCATATCTGTAATCATCATGACCAGCACTCGTCCTGGGAAAACTGAAAACTGGAAAGAACGCGGTGCTGGGAAATGAGAGAAACGTTAAGAAGAATCGATAACGTTGGAGGTGTACAATTCAGACGGAGCTGATCAGTTGGAACCGGTTCTGAGTCGGAACCGGTTTTTGATCCCCACCCCTACTGAGTACCGATACGAGTACTAATACCATTGAACACAACAATGAACCGACCTGACGAAACCAGATCAAAACTCAAAAAGGAATTTTTCTTTAATTAATCAGTGTATTTAGAGTTGTCACAGGGCGTAGCCGACAGGTGAATTAAAAGTGAGAGTCGGTATGTTCAACTTGTTAAACCTAAACCTGTTCTACCAGGCTAGCAGTTTTTTAGCAGGTTTGATGTTTGTTTCAGATTTGCTTAACGTGCTACAATCGAAATATTAACACGAATATCAAACTAGGCTTTAACAAAACGCAGCGGCTTTGAGCTTCAACAATGTTGTGATTCACTGATATCACTTCTTGGTAGTGTTGTAGTCAAGATCAGTCTCGAGACCAGCTCTTAAAAGTCTCGGTCTTGTCTCGGACTCGGACAAAGAGGACTCGGGATTTTATCTGGAGACCAGCCGAGACCACAACTCTGAGAATATTACTATTAAAACTCGTTGAGACTGACGCAGGCATTTTGCGTTGTTTATGAATGTGTTTTAATAACCTAGAATCCCTTAAACTTCCAGAAACCACACACATACCGTCAGAATCACAAGACTTTCAACTTAACGCACATTATGTTCATTCCTCTGTATGTGAAATTATTTCTGAGTAAAAAGCTGAAGTAATTGTGTGAAAAGGCATTAATTACATTATTTGCGATGTAAACACACGTTAGCGCTTGCGACTCTCATACGGCACGCCGTCATGCGCAAAAATGTAGTTCTCTTCCAGAAAGGTCAAAAACTGCTCATTTTGTAGGCCACAATGTGTCCAAATCGGCTCAGAATTACCCAAAACTTAAGTATTTCTTCATTTTCAGTTGATCAGAAAATATTTTTCCATTTGATAATGTTAGAGGGTAATCAATAGGGAAAAAAATAAATATAGAAAAATGTATTATTTATTCCACTTTGGTCCCGTCTTGGTCTCAGCCCTTCAGAGTCTTGGTCTAGTCTCGGTCTTAACACACTCTGGTCTAGGTCTTGGTTTAGGTGGTCTTGATTCCAACTCTAGTTCTTGGCATCGTATCGGAGCACAGTATCGCCGCAAAACTCGGGCAGGTATCGCTCCACCCCTGCTTATAATTCACGTTCAATTTCAGTTTCAGGTTTTTCTTCTGAACAATCTTTTTCCCTTTTGGTGTGGTCTCGGTGGACGGCAGTATCGACCAAATTCTCTGTTGCAGTTTCCATTCCATTTTCTGATGTATTCACACAGCACACACACATATCCCCCACCCCCACACACTCACACACACTCACACACTTCGGCTGGCCCTAATGAGGTCAGAAGGTTACCTTGTGGTCCCGTCATGGGATAAGCCACGTGCTTTTCTCTTTGTAACAGCATTTGTCCGTAAATGGGGGGCGGTCACTTACCTGAAACACGCCTACAGCGCTTAACGCACTTCCCCAAACTGCATGTAGCCACATTTGCCAGATGGGAGGAGTGTTTTTGAAGTGTTTCGAATCAACGGGAAGATAAGTACCGTGGAACCCGGTGATCTCTTTGGCCGATGTTTTCGTCGCGCTCGAGAAGTGCACGGAATGTCGCGCGCCTCGTCCACATCTCGCACTCGGTAGCGCGCTACGGGGAACGTGTCTCTGCGGGTGCGGCTCTGAAAGTGGAGTGAACGCATGCATATGCAGACCCGCTCCTTCGAACGTGCATGCGTGCAAGAAAACGCTGCTTGGAGAAACTCATGCATGCATAAAAACACATGATCTTGGATCGTGGATGTCTGGTACTGGTGCACATCGTAAGTGAGTGATTATTTGTCGAAGTGAACACAGCACAGTGACCACTGCATTCCGCGGGCAGCTTTTTTGGAAGCAGTGCTTGGGGAGCAGTGCTTGGGGACGGTACCAGAGTCCCTCAGCGGTACCTTGAGATTCGAACCGGCGACAGGGCGAACTCCCTAACCGTTACACTCCCACCTGCCCCAATAAACACATGCACAGGAGTGCACGCTCACACATGTAAGGAGCCCTAAATATGAGCGTGCACTCATGCATTAAGATGAAATCATGACGAATACACAAAAATGTACTCACACACTCATGGGAACATTCAAAACACACATGCGTTTAGGAGCGTGCATACATTTAAATATAAAATTTCTTGGTGTTCACATCAATCAGCTGGTGAAGAAGTCTCAACAGCGTCTGTACTTCCTAAGAAGGCTGAGGAAATTTGGAATGGCAACCGGAATTCTTAAGAACTTCTGCAGAAGTACTATTGAGAGCATTCTCACCAGCAACATCACAGCTTGGTTTGGTAATTCAGCTGTGAAGGACCGGAAAGCTGTGGAATGAGTGGTGAGAATTGCTCAAACCACTATCGCAGCAGCTCTACCATTACTGGAGAACATCTATCACTCCAGAGTCATCAAGAAAACCCACGGCGTCATTAGAAACAAAAGCCACCCTCAGCATAGACTGTTCACACTTCTACCTTCAGGCAGACGCTACAGAAGCATGAAATCAAGAACCACCAGGTTAAAGAACAGCGTTGATTCACAGGCCATCGGGCTTCTGAATGACTCACACCCACTAGCTCCTCCCCCCATAACACTGAATTTGTCAGGACAATTACCCTGTGAACATTGAGAACCATAATCACACCCCACACACCCACACACACACACGTACACACGCAGGACAATTTCTGCAGACTTTGCACATTCACACAGGCCAGTCTGTGAACTTGACATCCACCTCAACTGCTCTTTTGCACAACATTGTAAATTATTTCTGAATGTTCATGTTTTTGCACAATAGCCTTATTTTTTTTAAATATTATTTATCTTGTAACGTGGGGCGGCACGGTGGCGCAGTGGTTAGCGCTGCCACATCACAGCGAGAAGGTCCTGGGTTCGAACCACAGAGACGGCCGTGTGTGGAGTTTGCATGCTCTCCCCGTGTTCGCGTGGGTTTCCTCCGGGCACTCCGGTTTCCTCCCACAGTCCAAAGGCATGCGATATAGGTTAATTGGAGACTCCAGATTGGCCCCGTAAAGTGTGAATGTGCGTGTGCCCTGTGGTGTGTTGGCGCCTGCTCAGGGTTGTTCCCCGCCTTGCGCCCGAAAGTTCCCGGGATAGGCTCCGGCCCCGCCGCGACCCCAGTTGGGATTAAGCGGTTGAGATAATGAGTGAATGAAAGGATCTTGTAATAAACTCTCTGATGAATGTTCTCTGTTTAGGTCTGTGTTAAACCCATGTTAGATGTATCTTGTCTCTTATGTCTGATGTGTGTCTTTTGCGACGGAACGTGTGGAGTAAGATTTTCATTGTACATGTTTTTTACCATGCGTATGACAATAAACTTCTTAATCTTAGTCTCAATATGGGGCAACGTGAACGCTATGGCAACAATTCACAGTTCACAGGCTCACGGTATATGATTTCATGCTAATTTTAGCAGTAATTTCAGTAATAGTTTCCAAGATATTTTTAGATCAGGTTTTGCAGTTTGAGTACAAGATGCAACATGCAGATTTTGGCACAGTCTTCCTCCTGGTGAGAAACCGGACGGTTGGATGAACTTGTGTTGTTCTGAAAGAAATTCTTCCAGCACAAGCAGTACATACTGTATTACATACAAGCATGAAAAAAAAACCACACAATATAGGTGTGCAAATATAAGAGGATGTGCAGACAAACACGTGGACACATCCTGTACTAATTGTGTGTGTGTGTAGGTGGAGGTAATAAAGAAGGCCTACATGCAGGGCGAGGTTGAAGTACACCACCCTGACGATGAGGAGGGGGGTGAGGAAGAGCACGCTGCCTCCCCTCGCAACGTTGGACACAACATTTACATCCTGGCTCATCAGGTAAATGATAACACACACACACACACCAACCTGTGCTCCTTGTTCCAGCTAACACGCAAGTTGACGTCTCCGGAACGGATTCAAGTTAATCAATGTTAAAGTCACATATCGTTAATATGAAAACAGGGCTGGACGATACAATCTCAAATCAATAGTGCGATTAATTGAAAATTTCAACTCGATTATGATTAATAAGTGAATATTTTGTTTTGGGGTTTTTTTAATTAGTTTTTTGCCCTCATAGTTCACACACAAGTAAACATTGTCAACTATTAAAGCTGGGATTTTTATTACTAATTAAAGTTCACATTTTGTGGTTTTAAAATAACTAAAGGACTCAAATATTAACTGAAATAATAATTCAAGGTCTCAATTATGACATATATTAACGGAATGCTTTAAAAAAAACAACAACCAAATTTCCAAAACATTTGAAATAATTGCATTAATGCGTGATACGAGCGTCGAATGTCGGTTTTGATTAATTTTCGAATTAAATCGCCCAGCCCTGCTGTGTACACAACTACTACATAATCTTTTAATCTTTCACATACACCCTGATACTTCAGTTACGACACCTACGTCTCACCATCTTTGTGTCTCTTGCACACGGTTTTTGCGTTCACTGTGTCAGCCCTGCTATCTAGATTACATCACAACACACTCACACACGCTGGCCCTCCCCGAGGCCGCCGTCGAGCTGTACGCTGTGTTTTTTCTGCTTGTTCATGTAATTATGTGGGTCAGTCGGTTATGTAAGAGGCGGTTAGGAATTAAACAAGTCGTTGCTTTGAGCCGCTCCGGTCCAGCGCTCGCCTCGTGACCTCCTTTAGGGACGAAAAACACTCACAGGGTTCATGAGCAGGGGAAAAAAGAGGACAAGAATTATGGGTGAGGTGAGAGAGCGAGAGAGAGAGATCAGTGTTCGGGTTAAAGGGAAGCTCGCACAAACATCCCCACGATGCTCTCCGGGATTAGAAATGGTTAAATGGGGGGTTAATGTTGAAAACGGGGGAAAAAATTGTTGCTGTGAAAAGTAGTAAATCACTATCATTCCTAGAGACGGGCATTAAATTGATCATTTATTAACTTGTTATTAAATTATTTATTAATTAACTATTGAATAAAAGATAATTAGATAATGAACAATTACCCATTACCACCCTTAAAATAATGTTTCTGACGACAACTTTTAAAAATAATTTGTAACCTTGCTAAGAAGTCATTTTTACCTTGTAAATTGTGTGTGTTGTGTAGACCTGCTATTAGTGGTAGTGTGTTCACTCCGCAGTATAGTGTGACATTTCTCTCAAGCCAGTAGAACTGACCCTGACCCCTCTCCCTAACCCTTAACCTCAGTAACCAAAAATTAATAATGTTTTATTCATTTTTCGTCAGTAGATTTTAATCTGTAAAAACAGCATTTTCAGACACAAAATGTCCTGGTTTAATATATCACCATTTAGCCCAAAAACACTGATGATTTTTGGCTCCTATCGTCCACACGGCGGCTCATCTCTCTCATTGTCTTTTTCTCCCACAGCTGGCCAGACATAACAAGGAGCTGCAGGCCATGTTGAAGTCGGGAGGTTCGTACGGCGAAGGAGACGAGGCTCTGGAGTACTACGCCAAACACACTGCTCAGATCGAGGTGTCTACTCTTTGTTTTCAGTATCTAATCACTAACAATGCTAGAAGTTTTTAAAAGTAACTACTTTTTATTTTTATTTGTCATATGTGCAGTATGTTAACACAGTGTCAACATAGTAACGAAAACCATGTCTAGAGACATGTAAATAGAGTACTATTAAAATTGAACAAGATAAAAGCTAAAAACAAAACCAAAAGTCTAAAAGGTCATGTTCTGTACTGCGATGTAACAGAAAAACGCTCCATCATTACAAAAATATGGATTATTCTGTCTTCATAAAAACAGGCATTATCAACCAGCAGTGCTTGGGGACGGTACCTTGTTCACGAGTACCTCAGTGGTACCGTTACCGATCTGGGACTTGAAGCGGCAACCCTCCGATCAGGGGGTCAACTCCCTGACCACTATGCTACCGACTGTCCCATTTCCAATCATGTTTCTGCTCTGGTGTTTAATTTGCAGAAGAGGTATCTGATAAGCTAATACGCGCTCACCCTCATTGTACGGTTTTTAGCAACTTGTTGAAGACAGAACCGAGACAACGTGGCTGTGAGACAGTTTGGATGGAGTTAGCAGCTAATTCTCTGTAACTTGAAGTGTAGCTAGAATCTAAATTAAAACAGGGGTTTGGCTGTAGCGTAGATACTTTTTAAGCAGTAGTAGCTCGTAGATTGGAACGCTCCCCTTGAAAAGTAGCCCACACAGCTTCTGAAACTGCTCAGATCGACTAGAAACCTGCTGAGAGAGACGAGACAGATCTTGATCCTGAGCCGTGTTGTTTGGTTTTTGCAGATGAAAATGACTGGGCTTATTTGCGTATTGCTGTTTGCATGTGGCGACATTGTTATATCTGAACAGGTCGGAAAACAATGCTAGTGTTTGAGTTCTGCGCGGCTTGACGTCAGGATCCGGCTCCCGTAGAACGACATCAATACACGGTTAGAGCTTTGAAACCGTAGATTTCAGCTTTGACCCAGATCTTTAAGCCAGGCTTAAGTGGACTTACGTCTACTAATCCTGTCTAGCTGTTACGCTAGCATATGTTACATATGACTGAGTTTTGGTAATATGAGACGAGGTTATGCAGGTTGACATTGTGGTACACAGTGTGTTACTGGGTATGAGAGTGTGTTACAAGGATTGACAGTGTGTTACAGGGTTTGACTGTGTTACAGGATGTGAGAAGTTGTTACGGGGTATGACAGTGTATTACGAGGTATGACATCACGTCACAAGGTGTTACACGGTGTTGTGGTTTATGGCATTGTGTTACAGGGTTTGACTGTGTTACAGGTGATATGATATCACGATAGTCGATAACATGATAGAAATTTCGTTACAGGATATGATGGTGTGTTACAGTTTATGACAGTATGTTACAAGGTATGACCTTGTGTTGCAAAGTATGCCATCTGTTACAGAGTATGTGTTACAGGGTATGACTGTGTTATGCACTGTGACTGTGTTACAGGGTCTAACACTGTGTTTCAGTGTGTGTCCGTTTATTACAGTATTACAGTCTGTGCAGGATATGACGGTGACGTTACATAAGGCAGTGTAATGTGGAAAGTTTGATGTACTGCACTCAGATTGTTACGGCGTAAGACAGAGTTAGGGCATGATGGGTTGTAAGCGAATGACTGGAAATTACAGGGTGTGATAAGGAATTACGGGATGTATTACGGGGAATGAGGCATGTTCTCACCAGTTGGTTGACGGATGTTTTTCAGATTGTGCGCCTGGACCGCACCATGGAGCAGATCGTCTTCCCCGTCCCCAACATCTGTGAGTTTCTGACTCAGGAGTCCAAACTGCGTGTGTATTACACAACAGAGCGCGACGAGCAGGGCAGCAAGATCAACGACTTCTTCCTCCGCTCAGAGGACCTCTTTAACGAGATGAACTGGCAGAAAAAGCTGAGAGGTACTCAAGAGGCCAGTGGTACCGAAAACTCCGTTCCCTGTGCGTGGCACTCCTACCTTCCTCTCTGTCCTAAGTTAAGCTAGTTTACGTGCCGTTTTGCCCCCTTCGGGAACTCTTGGGGGATGTGTATAGTGGGCAGTGCCCTTTCCCGAAATTGGGAAATTGGACCCTTTCCCCTTAGAGCCAGGAGGGGGCAGGAAGGCAAAGTAAACTTCTAATATAGGAAATGTAAGTTAAGGTTAAAGCTCTTAAGTAGGACTGGGCAATTTACAAAATCACAAATTGCTGCGTCTCAGACCACGTGCTAGTGTTCTACTTGGTAATTGTTGCATTTGCTTAAACAACCAGTAGTTGTTATCCAGCTCACTATTTAGCTCAGTAGCTGTTGGTTTTGGCTAACTAGCAAGTAGCCATTACTGCGATGACAACTATCTATGTAGCAAAATTTGCTAACACAGTTATCAATTTGGCTAATGCTCTGGCTTTCTACAAACACAGATTCATAGAACCACAGATTGTGTAGTTGCAATTTGACGATTTTGCAAATTGCACAGGCTTTGTTATCTGTTTATAAACTATTATTGTGTATTCGTTATAAGCATTATACATGTTTTGCAGAGACAGCAAGGAAGGGTAGGAGATGCGTGTGTTCATGTGTGTGCAAACGTAAAGAAACAGTTGTGTTTTGCTAAAACAGGTCTTTTGATTCTGCTGCGTTCAAAGAGGGACAGGGAAAGGAATAATGGATCAGAGAGAAGGAAGAATTGCACCAGAGAGGAGAGCGAGAAGTGAGACAAGTTGAAAGGAATTGATCAGGGACTTTCTCAAGCAGCAGGACGTTGGAGTTTGGCAGAAGACCATGAAAGAGAGTGACAAAAGGGAGAAGGGTGTTGAAAACGAGTGATACAAAAAGCTCTAAAAGGAGTCGTGTCGTCTCAAACGTGATTAAAAGAATGACGGACATGAGATGGAATCTTTTATCCTCGATTTGCATTAAGGTCATTTCTTCTCTGTCACAGACTCTCCAGCACGTCTCAGAGTTTTTCAGTTGAAGTCTGTAACAGTTCTTGATGTTACGCTCAGCCACAGACGGGAAGTTCGAGAGATAAGTTATCACTGAGAGCCTGAGTTGCAGGGCATGACAGCGTGCTACAGGGTATTACAGTGTATTACAGGGATAGAGCAGTGATTTACAGGGTGTTACAGGGTGTTACTGCGATAGGACAGTGTGTTACAAGGTATGACAGTGTGTTACAGGGTGTTACAGAATGTTACAGGGAATGAAGTTGTGTTACGGTTCATTATGGAATGTTACAGGGTATTGCAGCATGTTACAGGGCATGACGGTGTTACAGGGTATGACAGTGTGTTACAAAGCATGATGGTGTGTTACAGGGTATTACAGTGTGTTATAGGGTATGACAGTGTGTTACAGTGCGTGTGACGGTTCCCAGTGTTCACTTAACCGCCCACCATATAGCGAGAGATAAACTGATGTGACTCTTTATAGATTTAGAGTTCTTCTCTAGGCGACATGTAGGGCAGATTATCAGTTGGTATGTCAGGGCAAAGGGCGCGTTCGTTGGCGCAAAACCGCACAGTGGCCTTTGAGTGTTTAAAGTTCCTCTCTTTGGTTCCTGTTTTTGAGTGAAACCCAACCAGACGCTGAGAGAGTTGTAGTAGTAGTCGAGCACAATCCCATATTTATTGACGTGTTGAATGTGGTCAGACTGTACAGATGTTCTGAGAAGCCTCATGACGCTTTCGATCCCTGTTCTCATATTATTTTAGGCGGCCTTCACCCTCACAATCTGCGTTGTCTCTCTAAACACGGTTTTTATCGCGTCAAATTTTGCTGGATGTTTTCCTAAAATGTAAAATGAAAAATGTTAGATTCAGAAGAGACTAACTACAAAGAGAGTCAAAAGAGAGAATGTAAACGTGTGTGTGTCCACCACAGCCCAGCCGATCCTGTACTGGTGCTCGAGAAACATGTCCTTCTGGAGCAGCATCTCCTTTAACCTGGCAGTGCTCATGAACCTGCTGGTGGCATTTTTCTACCCACTGGAGGGAGTTCGAGGAGGTAACACACACACACACACACTAGAGGAAAATGTCCTCGAATACATAAAATCTCCTCACAAAAATCTGCTCTTGTGAGAACTAAAGGTCCCCACTAATCAATATCAGATGTCAAGTTGTGTTAAAATACTGTATGTGAAGTGTGTGTGTGTGTGTGTGTGTAGAGGGTACATAGGCATGCTGGACACCGTCACATCTCACAGCTGTGCCAGGGTTAGGGCATCATTCCACAACACACACATACGCACACACATCTGCCTTGGCACAGGACTGGGTATTTTTGGGGCAAATGTAGGTCACTGTTTAACCAGAACTTGTATAAATGGCAGTGACCACCATCTATACACACACACACACATGCACACTCTACAACTGTCTGTGGGTGTAAACTCTGCGCTGAGTGTAACACCAGCACTCAGCTCCTGTGTCCTAGTTTTGTAACACACACACACACACAGATGTATTCACAGTATTTTAAAGTGTGTATGTGTGTGTAATTTATGTTCAGACGCACACACATATGCACACACACAATCACGTAAAGTGTGTACATCTACGTTCTCCCATTCTACACACACGTATGGATATGCCCGTTTTTGTAGTGTGTTTGATTGCATTCACACACACATGCTTCATCTCAACTTGTGCTTTGTGTGTGTACACCGCACTTGACACTTTCTGCCTCACTAGCAAAAACTACCTCTACAGAACACACGCACACACACACACCTTCCTGCTAATCCTGTGTTAGTGGGATGCGTGTGTGTGTGTAATGGTTTGAGAGTTAATGTGGCCTACATCAGGCCTGACCTCATTACTGATAGTGCTCTCTGTGCTTAAGACGTCACCTGATTCCACACACACACACACACACACAAACCCTTACCTCATAATCCCGTTACACACAGCACTTACGTCCCTCTAATCAGAGCTGTGTATGTGTGTCCTCAGTGAGGTCCGCGTACATGGATGTGTGTGTGTGTGTGTGTGTGTGTGGTAATAAGACACGTCTGTGTGTGTGTGTGTGTGTGTGTATTTAATGGAGGGCTGTGTGCAGGTGCAGTGTTGTTAGCTCACACTTACATCAGCGTTGCAGCTCACCTGTGGAGCTGGAGTGTGTCACTTCTGCACTGTCCATCGGTCATCGTCTACACACACACACACACACACACACACACTCTGTAGACTGTAATATCTGTATTGCAGCTGAAGCATCTCCTGCCCTTACTGCTGCATGAGTTATAGACCCTATCTATCTATCTATCTATCTATCTGTCTGTCTGTCTGTCTGTCTATCTATCTATCTATCTATCTATCTATCTATCTATCTATCTATCTATCTATTCACCTATCTACTGTATCCATCCATCCATCTATCTATCTATCTATCTATCTATCTATCTATCTATCTATCTATCTATTATTCACCCATTCACTGTATCCATCCATCCATCCATCCATCCATCCATCCATCTATCTATCTATCTATCTATCTATCTATCTATCTATCTATCTATCTACTGTATCCATCCATCCATCTATCTATCTATCTATCTATCTATCTATCTATCTATCTATCTATCTATCTATCTATCTATCTATCTATCTATCCACCATCTATTCATCCATCCTATCTATCTATCCACACATCATCTATCTATCTATCTATCTCTTCATTCATCTACTCATCTACTGTATCCATCCATCCATCTATGTATTCTTTCTTTCCTGCTTGCTTTCTCTTTCTTTGTCTCTCTGTTCGATGACTTCCTCCATTGTTCCCCCTCTGTTGTTGTGGTGTAGAATTCCCTCATCGCGCGTGTGTGTGGGGCATGGTTGTGTGTATGAGGTAGTAGGAGGTGAGTGTGTGTTGGGACTTCAGGCGGTGCTCTCTTTGTAGTGTTCCTCCTTCATATGTGGCCAGTGTAGCTGTCATGCGGACCAGCAGTAGCGTTCATATAGCGCTCAGTGTGTCGGTCATGTTGCAGGTCTGACGACCTCACACTCCCTCCTTCATCTTCTCTCTTCTCACCCTTCTCTACAAGCTTTTTCCGTTCTACAGGTTCCTATAGTTCTAGATATTATATATACTGTAGAGATATTGCAGACGCATTACAGAGCTGGTACACACACACACACACACACACACACAACCACATGCACACACACACAACCACATGCACACACACACACAACCACATGCACACACACACACAACCACATGCACACACACACACACACACAATCACATGCACACACACACACACACAATCACATGCACACAAACACACAATCACATGCACACACACACACAATCACATGCACAGGCACCTACACACAAACGCACACAATAACACACACGTACACATACAAACACATACAAACACACACAATCACACGTACACACACACACACAATCATAATCACATGCACAGGTACACACACACATACACACACACACAATCGCACACACACAATCACACGTACACATACAGTCATACGCATGCACACGCACACAATCACATACACATACAGGTACAAACACACACACACACACACACAATCACATGCACATACACACAATCACACGCACAAATACAAACACACACACATACAAACACACACACAATCACATGCACACAATCACACGCCAGACACACACAATCACACGACACATATAAACACAGACAGTCACACGCATACACACACACATACAATCTACATACACATATACAGGTACAAACACACACACACAATCACACGTGACACATACAAAACACACACAATCACATGCACATAATCACACGTACAAGACACACACGTATCATAATCACATGCACAGGTACACACATACACACACACAATCGCACACACACACTCACACATACAAACACACACAGTCACATGCATGCACACACACACAATCACATACACATACAGGTACAAACACACACACACACACAATCACATGCACATACACACAATCACACGCACACAATCACACGTACAAATACAAACACACACACACGTACACATACAAACACACACAATCACATGCACACAATCACACGCGCACACACAATCATAATCACATGCACAGGTACACACATACACACACATACACAATCACACGTGCACATACAAACACACACAGTCACACGCATGCACACACACACAATCACATACAGGTACAAACACACACACACAAACACGTAATCACACGCACACATACAAACACACACACACAAACATGCACACACACACAATCATACGCACATACAAACACACACACAAACACACACACAATCACACGCATACATAAACACACAGTCACACGCATGCGCACACACACACACAATCACATACACATACAGGTACAAACACACACACACACAATCACACGTACACATACAAACACACACACAATCACACGTACACATACAAACACACACACAAACACACACAATCACACGTACACATACAAACACACATAGTCACACGTGACAGCACACACACACACAATCACATACACATACAGGTACAAACACACACACACACAATCACACGTACACATACAAACACACACAATCACACGCACACACACATACCCAATCACACACACACAATCACACGTACACATACAAACACACACAGTCACATGCATGCGCACACACACACACACAATCACATACACATACAGGTACAAACACACACACACACACACAATCACACGTACACATACAAACAAACACACAATCACACACACACACACAATCACACACACACACAATTCACACACACACACACATTCTGATTCGAGGTGGAGATGAATGAGACAGTGGATGCCGCAGCGCACTTGTTGCAGTCCTGTCTCTGAGCCCTGTGACGTCATCCTTCTCTCTCTCCATCTCATCATCCTTTTCTTCCCTCTTGCTTTACCCTTTCTTCTCTTCATCTCACCATCTTTCCCTCTCTTCATCCCTCTCTTTTCCCTTCCCTTTGTTATCCTTACCCCTCTTTCTTCTTCTTTTCCTCCTTTCTTTCTTATTTCGTTTTCTGTCTCACTCTCTCACTTCCCTGCATCCCCTTATCTCCTTTTCTTCTCTGCTCTTCTTCTTGTTTTATCCTTCTCCATTCCTCACTCGCTCAAGGTCTCCCGTCTCTTTCTCGTCTGCTCTCCTCCCTCTCTCCTCTCCTCCGTCAGACCGACATTCATGCATCTTTCAGAGAGCAGTGCTATTTTTAGTGTTCTCACTGTTATGCAACCGGCACCTGTCATGTGATCTCCACATGGAGCGAGAGAGCGAGAAAGAGAGAGAGAGAGAGGCCTGGCAGTTGCTTCCGTGAAGAGCCTACAAACTGACTGACCTTGTTTCTTTACCCACACACACACACACACACACACACACAGAAATACATAAACGCATGCACATATAAGGTTCCTCTAAACATACAATAGGCCCTATATAGGGTGTGTGTGTTTCTGTGTGTGTGTTTCTGTGTGTGTGTTTCTGTGTGTGTGTGTGTTTTTTGTGTGTGTGTGTGTGTGTGTGTGTGTGCAGGTAGACACACTAAAGCCTTGCTGAGCCTCATATTGGAGTGTGTCACACTTTTGCAGTTATGCAATCAGCCTTTTCCCTCCCCTCTCTCTCTCTCCCTCCATGCTTCTGTCTTTCTCTATCACTCTCTCTCCCTCCCTCTCGCTTTTCTGTATTCTCTTTCTTTTCGCTCTGTCGCTCTCTCTCTCTCTCTCTCCCCACCTCTCTCTTTTCTGTCTAGAATGTGCCAGAGCATGTTCAACAGGTGACTCCACTGCTCTTCAACTATCATTTAAAGAGAGAGAGTGTGTGTGTGTGTGTGTAAAGTGTTTCTTTTATTCTTCAGCTGTAGGTATGATCTTTGATCTCTGAGCCATATAAATACATATTTTTCTTTCTCTTGTTGATCATTTTTCCATAAACACAATTCAGCAAGCGTTCACTTTGCAGAAATGAGTCAGCTGCGTCTGATCATAATGCAGAGACGTAAATGAGGGCCGGCGAGAAAAATCACGCCATTGCTGACGCCAACCAAACGTTAATCTGCAAACCAGGTCCTGCGACAAAGGGCTGAAAGTGTAACGGTGAGGGAGATTACCCCGTGATCTGAGGGTCGCCGGTTCTAATCCCGGACCGGTAAAATATTCGTCTCAGAGATGATTTGCTTCTAATTTTGTTAAAACAACCATAAATGATTTGAAAAACTGGGCAACTAAAGGTGTAAAAGTGGAAGCAGTATTGTGGCGGTGTCCACCAAGGCTCAGTTTTTAGCCCCCTGTTATTTTCTATAATTGAAAGAAAATAATTTTAATACTCAGAATATGTCCTTAACAGTCTAGGATGTGCCTCAAGGCTCGGGTTTGGGCCCTGTTTATTTGGATCTAATTGTTGGAGAGGAATGTACACACAAAATGCATACTTTATGCTAGGTATTAAAATGTGGAACGGAAGGTTCGCCAGTTCAAGTCCCGGACCGGTAAAGGTACCACTGAGGTACTCATGAGCAAGGTACCATCTTACCCAGGCACGCCCACAAAAGCAGGTCAAATGTCACATTTGCTTGTGGTGCACTGTGTTGTGCCAGGTTCACAACAACAAACACACGTCCTCACGAAGTCAAACAACTTCCGTACCGTGTGTGTGTGTGTGTGTGTGTATATCAGGCACGCTGGAGCCCCCAGTTGTCACGCTGCTGTGGGTGGCCATACTGGTGTCGGTGTGTATCGTTCTGGTTCTGCCGCAGCCCCACGGCGTCCGAGCTCTCATCGCCTCCACCATCCTGCGCCTCATCTTCTCCCTGGGCCTCGAACCCACACTCTTCCTGCTCGGAGCCTTTAACGTGAGTCTGGGTGTGTGGGAGTGTGTGTGAATGTGTTCTCATGTATGTATATATGTGTGTAATGCAGTGTGGTTAAACGTTTTAAAGACTTGTTTGTGTGCATGAGTGTATGCGTAGGTCTGTGGGTGATGCTTGAGTGTGTTTGAGGTTTCAGGTGTGTGTGTGTGTGTGTGTGCGCATGTGTGTTTGAATATACGTGTTATTAACGTTTCCACAACATACGTTGAGAGTGTGTTTGTGCGTCTGATGCTTGAGCTACAGATGTTTGCGTTTGTATAGACAGTATATACAGTGTGTGTGTATTAACCGATATGATATTTTCAATTTTGATACCGATTATTACTAATAACTACCCGATATTATTACCGATAGCCGATATTTTGAACCGATATATACGTCTCCTGTAAAACTCAATGGTTACAAATGTAGAATAACACATAATTTTCTTTCTTAACACCAAAAGTGCACGGAGCTCCAGCTTGTGAGTCACAATGGCAAACTTTATGCCTTCAGCCTGTAGTGATGATGGACTAACCTTGTGACAGCCATCTGATCAGACAGAGTGGGCGGGACCGTCCTCTAGACTACACAGTGGGGACAAGTTTAAATTCATTAACTAAAAAATGAGCGGAACCAATAAACATAAAAATGTTCAATATCGGTGATAATGGGTTGACCGCTAGTGTGTACTGCTGAGATAGTGTCTGGTGTTTTACAAAAGAGTTTGTTTCTCTCTGATCCTGGAGCTAGACATGTATGCAGTAGCTGTGTGTGTGTGTGTGTGTGTGTGTGTGTGTGTGTAGCGTTTAGGTGTGGAGTGCGTCACTGAGTTCATCTCTCCCACTCTTACACCTGTCTGCTAAAACACTCGTCTGGTGTGCGAACACATTTCTGAATTCTTTAAAAGACTACACACATACACAATACATAACAACATATACATATATACATATGTATGTATATACATATATATATATATATGTAATTCCAAAAATAGTTTTTTTATTATTTCAATTTTATATTTTCATTTTTTCTCTTTGTTATTTATCTATTTATATTTAATTTATTGTATCTCTTTTGTAGCTTCCCAGTTTAAAAAATATATATTTTTTGTTTTTAATTTTTCCTGGTAACCTTTTCATTGTTTTTACATTTTTGTTTGTTTTTATTTTTCTAGTTTATTTCAATCTTATTTATCCTACAGTACGCTAATTCTCTAACTGCTAGTTGCTTCTTTTTCCTTATATATGTAGTTTGTGTGTGTGTGTGTGTGTGTGTGAGTTTAGCACCTTGCAATGCTCAGATTTTTAATGATTGTGTGTGTGTTTGTTTGTTTGTGTGTGTGGTGCAGTTGTGCAATAAGGTGATCTTCCTGATGAGTTTTGTTGGGAATCGGGGCACGTTCACACGAGGTTACAGGGCGATGATCTTGGACGTGGAGTTCCTCTATCACCTGCTTTACCTCATCATCTGCAGCCTGGGAGTGTTTGTACATGTCTTCTTCTACAGCCTGCTGGTGAGACGCTCACACACACACACTCATCCTTGTACTTATATAGTAGTGAGGACCTCCACTGACTTCTATATTACTGTATCTAAATAATACTGCACCTAACCCTAAACATAACCCTAACCATAACCTCAGTAACCAAAAGCTAATCTTTCTACACTTTTAGTTTTGCAAATACACAAAATAAAACTTTTGGTAAAAGCAGTTTAAAGAAGTGAGGACCAATAAAAAAGTCCTCACTTCCCAAAAATGTCCTCACTCTGCAGGTTAAAAACTCATTTTGGTTCTCACTAAGTAGCAAGTACAAGAACACACACACACACAGTCTCTGTATTACTATCTTTGTGAGGTCATTCCATAGACTCCCATAATGACTACATGTATATAATCTTACACCTACACCTAATCCTAACCCTAACCCTAACCTCAGTAACCAAAAGCACATCTTTTACCTCTTTTAGTTTCTCAAATAAAACAAGCACATTTACTATAAAGTAATTTTTCCTCATGGGGACATCTCAAATGTCCCCACAAAGCCCAAAGAAACAGATAAAAGTGATTTTAGGGGACAAAAAGGTCCCCACAATGCCATAAATACATGAACACACACACAAACACTTGTATTACTGTCATTGTGAGATCCTTCTACTGACTTCCAGAATGACTAGATGTAAATAACACTAACCCTAACCTTGATCTTAACCTCAGTAACCAAAAGCAAATCTTTTACTTTTTTTAGTTTATCAACTCAAACAGACATTTTTTTTAAATATACAGTGTGTTCTTCCTGATGGGGACGGTCCTCACATACCAAAAAAGTCCTATACGCTTTCAAAATTGGGCAAATCATAGTTTTATTTTAAGGGACAGCCAGGTCCTCCTTAAATGACTGTTGATACAACACTGCTATACAACGTCTCTCTGTATATCTGTACAGTATATAGCAGAGATGATAATAAAGTTTACTTTGACTTTGAGGTCCTCATAACTCCCCAAATACGTATCCTCACACTCACATACACACCTTGTGCCAGTGTAAGGGTGTGAGTGTGCTCCTGACACGGCTGCATGTTCTAAACAGATTGTTCTTTAAAACAAGGGTGTGATTTTGGCTCTAACAGAGAGTCACCTTCAGCTATGAGCTGCTGAATTCGCCAACCGCCGCAAGAAGAAATTTGTCCTTAAAAGTTTTCACTAACATTTTGACAGTTGCCCATGTTTTTTTATTTGGTCAAAGTCAAAAGTCAATGTAAACGTTGTCATCTCAACTAGAGCTGGGTGATATGATCAGAAGCATTTTCTTTAAATTCAGTGGAAGTTTCCCAAGAAAAATCTGGTGTCATCGTGCGCTCTCAACTCTGTCTACACGGGCACTTGTAGCACTCCACCCCTGCTCATATGGAACACCGAAGGTGCCACAAATGGTCGATATTTTTACGCAGCTGACAGTAAAACGCTGTTTTGTTAGTTAAGAATGCCGGCGCTGTAATATACCAGCACTTCTCACGCCGTTAAAAACACAGCTTTTAGCAGTGCTGTAGAAAGGTGTTTTTGAGGCAAATTGTGGCACCTTTAAAGTTCCATATGAGTGCTTCAAGTGTTGTGCACTCAGAATTAAATATACAAATGTAACGCCATAATATTCTCTGTGTCTACATCTACGTGGTGCCGTGGTGACTACTGCAAACCCTCATCCAAACCGTCAACACATACGCATTTTGTGACACCGCCGAATAAACAAGTATAGATACGATAGGCACTTAAATTTCGCCCTCTGATATATTTCATCATATCGCACAACCCTGATCTCTGCTATAAACAAGTATACATACGTACTAATGACTAGTGACCTGTCGTCCGTCCAGCTGTTCGACCTGATCTACCGTGAGGAGACGCTGCTGAACGTGATCAAGAGTGTGACGCGTAACGGTCGCTCCATCGTCCTCACCGCCGTGCTGGCACTCATCCTGGTCTACCTCTTCTCCATCGTGGGCTACATCTTCTTCCAGAACGACTTCATCCTCGCCGTCGACCGCATCCCCAACAAAACCCACGGTGTGAAACCCCCAAAACCTGTTTTGTTATGCAACTGCCTCATTTTTGATTATTGAAATAGAAATAGAAAGAAAAATTGTAACAAGTTGTGCTTTGATGCATTTTGAATAGTCAAAATTTCTTTTTGGTGCAAAATATTGAAAAGTCGACATTCGATACAAAAATATTGTGATCAGAATTTTGAGTGGTTTCGTCCAACCTTAATTCTTGAACTCAGATCTGACAGATTTGCATTTTTTGTTGCCTGATGGTTTCTTAACGATAAATAAAATGTAATTGTTTATTCATTAACAGATTCATAAAACGGGCGTAGATTTTTCTGTTAGATTTTTTAATGGTAAAAATTGTATCATTTCTAACTTAATTAAGCCGATTTTTTATTGGCCGTTTTTCCTTATGACGTCAAATACTGACGTTGACATTCAGCCTAACAATATTGTGATTCTAATTTTGAGTCGTATCGTCCAGCCTCAGTTCTTCAACTCAGATCTGACAGATTGACCGTTTTTGTTGTTTAACATTTTCGATGGTCAAAATTGAATTGTTTATCACCTCGTCAAGCTCATTTCTAAGTGGCCGTTCCTTCTGTGAACCAATCAGAGCATCCCGCCTCTATGATGAGCGAGTTTCTTTCGGCCGGAGTTTGCCGGAAAGACGCCGGGGGAGAGAACTGCTCGACCGAGACCATGATCACAGTGGAAGGTGAGGTAACACACACACACACACAAACACATTCTCACATCTTTTAATCTGATGCACTTGCTCGGTCATGAGACGAGGCGAGACGAAAGGCAACACAATGTTACATCTTAGGAGGGCGGAGGTCAGAGGTTAATGACACCTCAGGTCATGGGGTTTGCAACGGCCTTGGGGTCGGAGGTCGGCCGGTTTGTCCCGGAATTGGGAAAGGTTATGTGAGGCTCTCTGAGAAGCAAATTTAAACATGTGAGACGTCTCAAGCCTGATGTGATTAGACGAGACCATTGGGAGATCCGTGCCAAGCTGAACCCCGACCCAGACTATATGTTTGTGTGTGTGTGTGAGAGAATGTGTTTTTCAGACCGAGACCTAGACAGCTCTAGCAGAGGCGGTAACAAGTACACACACATTATACTCTAGTAAAAGGACAGATAAAACTACTCTTGCAAAGGAGAAGTTCTGATTCAACTTGTTTGCTTAAAATTAAAAATACGGCACTTTTGTCTTCTTGTTGCATCTTTTTGCAGCAAGTTTAACATTTTAGGAGAGTGTTTATTTGTCGTTGTGAACGCAGCACAGCACACGGTGCATTTGACCTATCCCAGCTTTTTGGCAGTGCCCGGGGAGCGGTACATTTTCTGTAAATTCAGTGGAACTTTCACTTGGGTCCAAAAATTAGGCACATTTTTAAGGCAGAATTAAGACAACGTTTGCACGTCTGCCGATATCACGATGTCTTCCTCGATTCTACCACCTCTGCTTCAATGTAAAGTGATGTCTGATCAGTGTTTTCACTTTGGATCAATACTGCCGGCACGTTGATCAGTTAATCGATGTATTGATGGTATCGTTACACCTCTAAAGAAGATGCATATTAATAATGTCATTAACGCTGCTAATATGCATCTGCGACATATAAGTCAATACTTATGTAAGATGTGAGAGGTAGTAAATGTTATGAGTAGAAAATTTCTGAAATTTGTTTCAGAAATGTAGGGAGTAAAAGTAGGAACAAATGCTCATGTACAGTGTACTGTAGATGCCTGAGCTAGAACTTGAGTGCTCCTGCTTCGTTTTTTACCTGTGGACTCCACACCTGCAGCTCGGGGACGGACTGAAAACTGTAACGTGTGTGTTTTCAGCAGGAGCGATGGTGGTGGAGGATAAAGAGAGAACGTGTGACTCTCTACTCATGTGCATCGTCACCGTTCTCAGCCACGGCCTCCGGAGCGGTGGAGGTGTCGGAGACGTTCTGCGCAAACCGTCGAAAGAGGTACAACACACACACACACACACAGAATATCCAATATAGGGATATGCACACCATTCGTGACCCGGTCACCACTGACCTCATCCTTAACACGACACAAGCCTCATAAACACACCGTACAACCTGATAAACATATATAACAATGTACACAACCACGTGCTATATATAAGTATATCAGCAAAACCTTGAGCCATACACACATATACTGCATATATGATAAAATGTCCGTTCCTGCTTCTCCAGGAGCCGCTGTTTGCCGCCCGGGTGATTTATGACCTGCTCTTCTTCTTCATGGTCATCATCATCGTCCTCAACCTGATTTTCGGAGTCATCATCGACACCTTCGCCGACCTGAGGAGTGAAAAACAGAAGAAGGAGGAGGTTCTAAAGACCACCTGCTTCATCTGCGGTGAGTGGAGGCCTGGCTTGATTTCGGCAGTTACTTCAGATTTAGTTTAAAAACTGTGACCAAAATCTTGACATTTTAGTCGCATTTCTTTGGGGTTGGCGGCGGCTTTACCTTGCTCATGAGTACCTCAGTGGTACCGTTACCGGTCTGGGACTTGAACCGGCGACCCCCCGATCACGAGCTCAGCTTCCTAACCGTTGCTTTTACACTTAACGCATTAACAAAATGTTTAGATTTACAAGTCCTGTCTTTCAATTATATAAAATAAAATGGGGCCTAAAATTGAGCCTTGAGGTACACCCTAGATTGCTAAGGACATATACTGAGTATTATAATTCTTTTCTAACAATTATATAAAATAACAGGGGCCCAAAGCTGAGCCTTGGTGGACACCGTACGATACTGCTTGACTTTTACAAGTTCAACCGCCCTGTTTTTTCATAGTATTTTATGATATTTAACCAGGGATGGAAGTAACAAATTACAAATACTCACGTTACTGTAATTAGGTAGATTTTTTGGGTACTTGTACTTTAGTGAGTAGTTTTTCAAGTGTGTAATTTTACTCGTACTTGAGTACAATTTACACCATGTAATCTACTTCGCTACTTATAAAATCAAAAGTCGCTACTGAGTACGCCCACAATTTGAATTAATATTCAAACCTTTCATCTGCATCTTTGCAGCCAATAAGGCTGTGCAATCGCGACCGCGCCAGTTAATCTAGGACGTAAGCAAAGAATAAACTCCGCTGCAGCAGCAGGTACAGGTGCCTGGAGGAACTACACAGTGGAGTACAAACTCATTTATACACTGAAGATTTGGAGACAAAGAAGCCAAAATGGAGACAGAAGACAACACTGTCAACCGTGAAAATGATGGAGAAAAGACGGAGGACGAGTGCCCGCTGCCTGTTGTTCGCAGTGTATTGGGAAAAGTTTAAACTGTTCTGTGCACGTTCAAAAACATTTTTGTCATTGTTTTAACAAACAAAATTCCTGCTTTATATCTACATTTATTTACAAAACAAATTGCCTTTCTATACCTCGTTCATCTGAGAAATGTGCTTTGAACGTAGATATTTTATACTGGTGAATCGAATCGAATGCCTGCTGTTGACGACGCAATAAAACATCTATCGGTTAAAAAGTAATTAGTACTCTGAGTAGTTCTTGAGAAGAGTACTTTGTACTTTTACTCAAGTATTTTTTTAAACACCAGTACTTTTACTTGTAATTGAGTACATTTTAACCAGTGTAACAGTACTTGTACTTGAGTACAAATTTTCAGTACTCTTTCCACCTCAGTATTTAACAAGATCTGAACAAAACCAGCTCTTAGCCATATATGCAACCCAGTTAGTTAAGGAGTGTAACATGCAAAAAGAGTAATGATATAAAAGCATCAGAATAGGTACATTAGTTGTTAGAATGCTTTATTGGTACCTTTACCGGTCGGGAACTTGAAGCGGTGCCGTTCTGACTGTCCCTCTCTTGTTAATGAAAATGAATGAACATTTCTAGTTTAATCACGTTAAGATCTCATCTCCATCACTGCTGATGAACATAAACGTTAAGTGAAAGAGTGATTGCGCAGATTAATAACGTTGTTAGTAGTAAAGATGCTGCAATTTGGATGTGGAAAAATGAAAACTGTGAGGATGTGATATTTGTGTTGGTTGTAAAAATTCGATGAAGTGCGGTAATTAAGAATTCCTATTTTTTGTTGAAATTACCACTGATGGGCAGGTGGAGGTGTGTGTGTAGAGGTGTGTGGCCTGCTGGTGCAGAAACATATATCAGGCCTAGAAAAGGTGAGATCAGCTGTGCAGCTGAAGAACAGGACTAAATGCAGTGTGTCATGTTGCAAGACCAGGACGAGTTCAGGCCAAACTGCTGGACACGACGGCCGGTGGTCATCGTGACACTGCAGGTGGTTTCCTGTGTGAAAATAACGGAGTAAAGTAAAGGAAAGCGGGTCTGGTTGCGTGGCGGCTGCAGCGAGGAGCCGGAAGCCGTTTTTTAGGAGCTCAGATGGTTAGCAGGCTCAGAGCGAGCTGTTTTCTCTCCAACAGCGTAAACATGCAGACGCCCCCTTCTTCCCAGAAGCCTTAGTCATCACGGCTACGAGTGTGGAGGAGTGTCTGCACACGCACACAAATGTACACACACACACACATACACAATGCACGTCTTTTACCTCTTTTAGTTTCTCAAATAAAACATGTACATTTTTATAAAGTCATTTCTCCTCATGAGGACCTCTCAAATGTCCCCACAAAGCCAAAAAAATATAATAAAAGCGATTTTAGGGGACAAAACGGCCCAAAAAGGTCCCCACAGTGCATAAAAACATGGAACACACACACACACACACGACCCCCCCCTCTTTCTTCCTTCTTTACTTTCATTTGTCTCTTTTTGTTCCTCCGTTCATCATTCCTTCCTTCTTTTCCTTTCTTTGTTTCTTTCTTCTTGCCTGTCTATCAGTCCTTTATGTGAACATGAAGATTACGTGCAGGGCGTTGTATATTTTACATGTCTTACATTTAAAGACCATCGAATACTTGATCATTAATTTTAATATTTATTTTGTGTTCATTTTTGCTTTTTTTTTAGTGTCTATAAAACACCACGCCATAGCTGTGTCCTCACAGTTTCCTCTTACATGGCAGACATTCAGTTCCTGACAATTCCCTAAATATAAGCTCTCACACACACTCACACACAGATTCTCACACTGGTTCTATGATGGAACACTTAATTTATTCATCCCTTTTGTTTGGCAATTTGCAGGGGAGTTTCATGACTTGCGGAAAAGAGTGAATCATGTGTAGGATGTGCCCTGCTGCTGAAAATGCACTTCACAGTGGGAGTGTGTGTGTTACATTACACAGATAAAATATTATTCCAATTACGGCATTGAAATACAGTAAGCACCGATTCCCCAAAATATCCAGCAGAAAAGAAACCCTATTTGCATGTAAGATGTTAGGAAACCTAAAAACAACCTTATTTCTGACCGCAAATTTACGAAATCCTGATCGTCCAGTTTCAAATGAACAAACCTCATCAAGTGACCATTATCACATTCTCACGGGTCTGTAATTATGAATCAGAAAAACTCTGACTGTCACAAGACAGGCCACCTTAGATTACTTATGACACCTACACACACACCACTCCTTCCACCACACGTTTGTTATTTATCTTCGACTTCCTCCGTCACTGACGTGTTCAGAAACTGGAAGTGCGCTCCCAACTCCTGGCTCTTCATCTGTAAATGTGATTTTTGTGTGGTTAAAATTCCCACTTGGGATTATTTTCATTATAACGCAGCAACACAACAAGGGAATATCAGTCTCAGTTCGTCTTGTCTCGTTTCTCCTCCTCCTCCTCCTCCTCGTATTACACTACACAAGTTACCTGAGAATTTCTTCTGCCAAATTTGACCCTTGCTCTCAATCTCGTTACTCATTACAGTCTTTACACTCTCAGTTCAGACTTTAATAATCCAACTAAAGCTGCGTAGGTTTGGTTTTGTTCAAATCCACATCAAAAATACGTGGTCCGGAAGGTTGCCAGTTTAAGTCCCGGACCAGTAAAGGTACTACGGAGGTACTCATGAGTAAGGTACTGTCCTCAAGCATTGCTCTTAGGGTGCTGCCAAAAAGGTCCATAAGGTTGACAGTTCAAGTCCCGGACCGGTAAAGGTACCACTGAGGTACTCATGAGCAAGGTACCGTACCCATGCACTGCTTCCCGGTCACTGCCAAAAAGCTGTTCTCCATAGGTTTGCCGGTTCTAGTTCCAGACCGGTAAAGGTACCGCTGAGGTACTCATGAGCAAGGTACTGTTCTCGAGCACTGCTACTAGGGTGCTGCCAAAAAGCAGTACTCCATAAGTTTGCTGGTTCTAGTTCTGGACTGGTAAAAGTACCACTGAGGTACTCATGAGCA
>JAVGVS010001269.1:0-26020 GCA_032718565.1 Distichodus sexfasciatus
TATCGAGTCGTTTGATCGTCTGGGCAGGAACTCGGTGCTGTTGGACCTCTGTAATATGGTTTTCCCGGCGTCTCCGACACACTGTCGAACGACAAAACAAGTGCAGTCGCTCCGAAATGATTCATCAGGACGCTTCACCCCGTCGCTCACAGATTCACTCAGGCTCACATACTCATCGTCTCCCCGAGATTAGCATCGAATGTGTTGAGGCCACTTTCATTTCACAATCAAATTCCACCTCCGCGCTATTTTGCATATCAATGTTTATCTGAGACGGGTCTCAAAAACTGAAAAGCAGCATATGCATAGTGATGAGGTTCCAGCGTGAGAGGTTTTCTGTAAGGCTGCAACAATTCATCAATATAAGCGATTATTAAAATAGTTGGTGACTAATTTATTAATCAATTAATTGCTTACGTCATCACCAGTGTTAGGGAGGCTAAGGGTCTTGTGGTTTTATCTATCTGTCTGTAAAAATAGTTGTCATCTATGTGATGAAGTTAGCAATGTAATTAACTACGTAGCTACGTAGCTCTATGTGACTGTGCAACTGTGTAGCTACGTAAATATGTAACAAAGTTACGCATTAATTAATAAATTAATATTCAAATCCAGACAAGAATGACCTTTTCTTCTCTATGATATATTTTAGTATATATAATAGGTGTTAAAAGCAGGATTTGCCAATGCTTAACAATAATAAAAATACACAGTAGTTTCTGGAATAAGTAGAAAAGTGGTAAAACATGGAACATGCAAAAACTTTTACATGATTTTCTGTGTGAAATTGTATGCATTTAGAGCAGGTTTTCTCTGCAAAAACACTTTCCGTGCATTTAGTGGCACTTATTCGAAGACGAAGCTGCAGTCTAATGCGATAAGAACTCACCACTCGCTCTGCCGCTCGTTTAATGGCGTCGTGCCACTTACTGACGGTGGCGTGGTCGTCTGCCTGGAGCAGGAATTCATCACCGGACCTGGTCGTTATCTGTGGAAAACGAGCATAAGAGACGAGCGTTGAGTAAATAATTCATCGAATCTTAAAGGGCCGCTCGAATCAGAGACGCTAATGCGCACCACGCAGAATGGAAGCTAATGGTGCGGTGACTGCGGCCACCGGCAAAGGTGTAATGGCTAAAAATTTCATGAAAGATGCATTCTTAGATCGTGGATATTGATAACAATGCTGTAGCATTAAGATCGCTTCCTTGTTAACAACTTTGGTAGTATTTTCAGCATAAATGGGACGTGTTTATGGAAGTCTTATCTTCTGGAGTGGGGAAAATCACCTCGGAAATCAAAATGTTACTTTTTATCACATAATTCTAATTTATTAAGTAAGAATTCTGCCATTTTTTCTAAGAATTTTTGCTTGCTGTGTTGATATTCTGGCTATTTTCTCAGATTTCTGACTCTTTCAGTCAGAATTCTGACTTAAGTCGAAACTGATCGAAATTCTAAAAATTTGTCTCAGAAATTGTACTAATTAAACTGAAATTGTGACATTTAGTTGATGTTTTGACTTATTTAGCTGGTATTTTGACTTTTTGCTTCAGGATTTTTACTTTTTGCTTGAGAAGTTTGATTTACTAAGTTGAAATTCTGACTTTTTCTGAGATATCTGACTTAAGTTAAAATTCTGACTTTTTATTGCAGAATTTTCCTTTACTAAGACTTATTTAGTTGAAATTGTAACTTTATCTCAGAATTTTGGCTTGACCTGACTTTTTATCTGAGATATCTCAGTTAAGTTAAAATTTGTAATTTTTATCTCCTAATTCCAACCTAGTAAATTGAAATTCTAAATTTGTCTCAGGATTTTTACTTAGTGAGTTTTTACTTACTTCTGATTATTGTCATTCAAATTAAAATTCCGACTTTTAATCTGAGAACTTTTATCCACTATGTTGTAAATCTGATAAGACGACGTTATTAAGAATCCATCTAAACACTCCACATACAATAAAAAATTTAACATTTGATTTACAAATGCCAGAATTTCAGCTTAATTCATAACCCATAAACCCAGTCTGAAACATTTTTATTTTCTTTTTCCACTTCCACACGACTCTTTAAAATTTGTTCATTCTTTTTAGGCACAAAACTTGCGTTAGACAGTTTAGACAGACACCACAATGGCGACTAAAGCTGAGACTGCAGAAAGTCAGAAGGATGCGTGAGAAAGAAACGAACGTCCTAACTAGTGGAAATCAGAATTAGTATGATACCTGACTAAACGCTACGCTCGTTTCCCGCAAAGAAACGCAAATCCACATGGCACCGTCAGGCAGAATAACCTCCTCATCGCGCGACGCCGTCGCTAAGGTCAACGTTGTCATCCGCCGTCGAACTTTTCCGCCACTCTCGTGCCTGATGCTACCCTTTTGCGAAAGCTAGGACCGTTTTAACTCGACTACTGGCTAAAAATACCAGACGGCGTCAGGCGACGACTTCTCCGATCTTTCGACCAGTCGCTCCGCATCGCCGTCCAAAGTTTGTCGACCCGTTTGAGAGAGGCGTTCGTGAGTGTCTCTCTTTGGGGATGGGAAGGATGGAGGGATGGGGGATGGGGAGGTGGAGGGATGAGAGGGGAGTAGAAAGATATGGTTTGGAGGCAACAGACCCTGTCAGAATTGGTTTGCCTGCCCTCTGTTTGGCCGTGGAGAACATCGAAGCCAACATGTTTGTTGGGAAGCGATCTCCTTCCTCCAGGCTGCCCGAGGACACGAGTGAGTGCGTGCAACTTTGGACTACTGGTTAACTGCAGATAGTTTGGGGACGTACGCCGATGAAAATAAAACGAATGCCCCGGCAAAACCATGATAAAGTTTGTTAGAAAATTTTTATACTGGACCCAGAGGTTGTGGGTTCGCATCCTACCTTTAGCACTACCATCATTGTGTCCCTGTTGTAAATGTATTGATCTATTTATCTGCCTGATTACCCTAATTAGACTTATTTACTGGAATTATGGAGACATAAATATATGTTTTTAACAAGTAAACATGTTTAACATTTAAATGCAACTGCTGTGATCATTCTGAGAAAAATGACATATTCCAGTCCTATATTCACAAATCAGTTGTCGACTATAATGTATAAAACTATTACCCTAAAATGGATTCTACAACCCAAAATCAGCAACTTCAATATTTCATGAACTTTCCCTACTGCAAATTAAAAGCAAAAATCCTCATTTAATTCTCTTTTTAACGCACGCTCAGCTTCGTGACGGCGGCGCTGCCCTGTGAAGTTTAAAGCAAAAGGCAACTCATTTAAATCATCAAAGCCTCGCCGTTTTCCTCATCGATATCGGCCAGATTATCTGAGAAGCGGAGAGATGAAGCCGAGTCATTTCTCACAGAGGGACTGAATAGGTTTTAATGCGACGATAATCTCGCGCAGGACTGTATTGGATCTTGTCCTTTTGATATTCTCGTGCCCCTAAGCCTTTTTGGAACTTGTTTCTCAATTTTACTACTTAATCTACAGCTTATATCTTAAAGTTCTTAAAATGCATTGCTGCAAATGTAGTGAATGGAGTCAATGCTTTTGCTGTGTTTTGATGTTGGAAGTGTAGGATGACAACATTTCCAGTTGAAGAGAAAGTCAGATCGTTTGGGGGAGACATTGGTTTGCAATTTTCACTAGCTCAGAACCTGTTCCAATTCCATCAGAATTGTACACATCCAACGTTATCGATTCTTCTGAATTTCCCAGCGTTACAGTTTCCGGTTTTTAGATTTAGAGGTCTCTGTAAAGTTGTCTCTTAAGAAGAAATGTAGGGAACTAAGGAACAGAGAAAACAGAACCCGGGTTTCGTGACGGTCACTGGCAGCAACGCGGCTGCAGAGCAAAACTGTGAAGTTCTGCCTTTTTGTGTGCGAGTAAAATGAAAAGGCGCGTGACATGAAAGTGTGACACTTTTCATCCCCGCGCTCTAATGAGGCGTAATTTGAATATTCGGGCCGGCGTTTGGACCGTTCATTAATGTTTAATTAGGCAGAGCAGCACAAAAGAGCACAATGCCATTTGTAATATAACGTTTGTGTTTTTCCCTGTTAAATTAAACATGCGTTGGAGAGGCGCACAAAGATGCAACAGCAACTTTGAAGAGCCGTAGATTGTAGGGTTAATTATCTCCAATTTCCCACAAATCTGGAGGATAGCTCCGGCTCACGAGGCTAGCGGGGGTCGAGACGGGAAAACAAAACACAAAAAAATGAGGGGGGAGCCGCTTTATTAGCCACGTTGTGCTCTTATTTGAGAGGATTGCCAGTGCGTTGCATGAGGTTTCAAGTTAAAGTCCTATATCTTCATATTTTTGGTGACGTTAAAACACGCAAGATGAAAACACATTTCGCTGTGATGTTCTTAATATGTTTACCACTTTTCTTTTGTGCGGCGTCTTGTAACTTTCTGCTAACGACTTCTTCAATAGCGATGGCATGAAAGACGCCCTCACCTTCAAAATCAATCTACGGACCCCAAGCATGAGGAGGGCATTTGATGCAAAAAGGCCATTTCATCCGTTGTAATCTCTATTGTAATCTGCCGTCATCTGAGTCTGAAATCCCTCTGCTCATCCTGCGATCATCACTGAGTGTGTTATTGTTCCCTTTTTTTCCCATTTTGCCGTCTACAATTAATACCCAATATAACCTAAGCAGCTTTTGTTTGCTGCCGTCTGGCGTCGTAGATACCTTTTTGGCTGCTCGTTTTAGAAGACGACAGAAAGGGGCTGATTGAAGTATTGATCCTGACCGATAATGGACGTGTGGTTCGGAACCATTTCAGACCACAACCCCAGCTTAGAAGTAAGACTTTTCTGAGAAGCAATGTTTCCTCAAACCATTAGCAGTTCGAAAGAACTGTCTTCGTTGCTTCAGGTTAGCTAATGGGGTCTTTTACTCTGTATGATCATAAATTTGCTATTTTATTGAGAGAATACCTGAAACAATATATAGTTGAACGAAAAAAATATAGATGAGCAGTTTCTTACTGTATGTGAAAAGAAACAACTAGAAATGACAAAACTTTGCTGCAGATTTACCTCCTTTCTTCAAAAAGTACAGTATTTGACTGTTTTGGGAAAAAACTGTAAAATAAATTTTCAGCAATTGGTTGCAAAGTGTCAAGTGTCAAAATGGAACTAAGGTTTCATTTTAGTCCAAAGTTCAGTTGTTGGTCGTAGAAAGTCGACGTTCGCCATCAGGACTTTGCAGTGACTGACAACTTTGAAAAATGTTCTAATTACTCAAGACAACGCATCAAACCATTAGCTCAATTCTGTAAAGTGCCTCCCCCCACCCCCAGACCCCCCCGGACTGTTACAATTCGGCGTTTAAGGCCTCCACCTCCGACCAGTCACTTCTAAGCCAGTCAAGTCGAATGGCCGAAAGGCAGTGTTAGCGTGAGCGAAACGTCTGAGCCGGAGATCTTCAAACGCTCTTGACAACCTCGGAGCTCTCACGTCAGTCACTGCAATATGCTTATCTTTATCACCGATGTCCGGGCCCACATCGAGTGTGAATTCATGTGTGAAGTGTTTCTTTTACTCCCCTGAAGAAACACTTGATTTTTTAAAAATATAGCGTGTCTTCTTGACATGGTTGTATTATTTTTACTTCTTCTGTCACTCACTACCCACTTTATGAAGACCTTGTCCACTTCCGTCTGTTAGCAGGTCCAATTTACAGTATTGGAGAAGCTTTGAAATGCTAGCTTTTCCAGCAAGCTGCTTATCATTTAAAGTAACTAAGCTACAGCCGAGCTACGTCTTTAATATAGTAGCAAACAACACTATGAAAACAGAAACGTTTAACTTCATCCAAGAATATTTAAAGAGATCGCCAGCTGGTCAGAAATGTTGACCTTAAAAGATTAATGTTGGCGTCAGCTACACTGAACAAAAGGGAATGTGCCTTTATTAAGTTAACTAAAATGAATCACATGGATTCAACTTAATATTTTAACGTTTCCACTGAAAACGTGATTTTACTGTGTTAAGTCAGAACAAAACGCATCAAATAACGCAAAGGAATAAGGACAGCCTAACTCCAACGATTCATGTGGAAACAATGTCCATTATTCAATCAAGTAAATCCAGTGAATCTTTTTTTTCAGTGTATATAAAAACACTCAAAATGTTATCATTTTTAGAAAATCTGTTCCCTCGCAGATCACCATTGTGGTGTACACCTGAATGCATTCTGGGTAGTGACGCCACATGGCTGCAACTGTTTCGATCGACTCTTGGTGATGACACCTATCAGATGCCGACAAGACGAACTTCTGTTCAGCCTTTTCAGTTTGAACCTGAGTGACCGTAAGTCAGTAAGACAGTGCAGAGGTTAGTACTCGAAATTGTAAAGAAGACGATTAAAAAGGTGAAGAAGCGAGAGCAGGGCAAAATTGAAAACCGAGAGACTCCATCTCCATCCGTTTGAAGACTTTTTCACAAATAACTTCATGTTCATCTACCGCGGCCGTTTGCTTTTTGGGAATGTACAGTAAAACGCTAGGACAAAATACCTTGGTCATTTAGAGATTGGTATAGATACACACAAGACCTTCACGACAGTTTGCCTAAATCGGGATGGGTAGCAGCTGTTTGACGTCATCGACCCAGAATGCATTGTGCACACAAAAGGATGGCCGAATTCGTTTAAATAGTGTATTATAATCTGTCGATTTTCTAAATAATAAAAGTATTCTACGTGTCTCTAGGCCTATATGTTTAACTATTCCAGGATCCTTTTGATATTTGGGCTGTAGGATGTGAGATGAAGCCTGTTTTATCTGACTGAAGCTTGGTTTATACTCAACAAATTGTGTTATAGTCTGGGGTTAAAAACGCCAAAACTACAGATCTACAAGTTTGCTTAATTTCTGAAGCTTTTACTTCACACCCAGTACTTCCTTTCATGACTAAAGTGATATTTCCCTTTACACTGCTGGCGATCATAGGCCAGAATCTGCCAGCTTCTGAGTACCGGATGTTTCTGACCAGAGATAAAAGGCCAAACCCTCGTTCCTGAATTCCCTCAGGTTCCCATTTCACATTTCAGACGTTTCTCCCTATTGTTCCTGAGCGTATCGATTTCAGGATGCACATTTTCCAAAGAAGGTGGGTTCTGGTGATATAGAGGTGGTCAGGGATTCGTGTTTCAATCCAAACAATGTCTTGGTCATAAGGATATGCCCAGGCATTTACTGTAAGTAGGTAGAACTGAGGACTTGGACGCCTTTGGGTTTTATATAAAACCCTCATCGTTTCATAAATGAAACGTTCATCAAACAAAATCATTCTTTGGAATCTCGCTGTCCAAATAAAAGGACACATTTCAAACGCAGAATCAGGCGATCCTTGTAAAGACAGGCGTCAACACCGTTTCATGCCGGTGTGTTGTTTCAGCGGTTTGAGGAGTTTCCTGTAGGAAAAGCGCTATTCCCCTTACGTACTCCAGTTACTTTGAAAGTAATACCTGAATGTGGTTCACGGGTTTACGACCCCAAATTTATCCAAAGGGTGTTCACGCATTGGGCTGATGCAAGCAGTTGGGCTGATTTTATTCTGTTACAGATGAAGCAAGTTGTTGACAATTTTTGATAGTTTCCAGTTATGAGACTGTTCATCTTGAGCATGTGCTCAATTTAAATATTTTGCAGAGTAAATCGCAAATTGAGACTGTCCAATTTCACCACTCTTTTGATGTATAATTTGCAGAACTGCCAAAATATCAGAGGGCCTAATATCGAGCCTTGATGCTTATATGACCAGAAAAGTGGAATGCTATCAGCTTAATCCTTGAAATAGCAAGGAAATGGGAAAAAAAAGCCAGACCAGACCTCGCAAGGGGAATATCTAGAATGATAAAGACACAAAAAGGATTGAATGGATGCTTAAAAACAGCGATCAAAACCTTTCACCCAGTAAAGAACTTTCTTAATCGCCGCTATCCCACGCTATCTGACAAGTCGTTTGTTTGCCGCTAAGCTGCCCTCGATCTGAGAGTCTCGTGGTGAATGCTTTACAAAAAGCATATCAGACTCTCAACTACAGTCACCACACTAATTTCTAATCCTGGCCAAAGTTGATTGACGGTGTTGTCAGACCACGAAACGCTTTGGCAACTTCGTTACAAGCCCTTTTTTTCTCGTCCACCAAGTTTGGGATTACTTAAGATTAGGCCTTAATGCCTCGTTAATCTTCCTCGGGGGTGGGAGGGGGGGAAAGAGTTCGGGACAAATTACTGGACAGTGGCGTAGCGAGCGTCTTAAGCGCCCGAGGAGATTGGATATCTGGTTCTGATCTTCCTGCTTTGTTCATCACGAGCACTAGCCCAGCTATCGGCGCAATCGATAAACGTCAGGCTTTTCCTTAAGCGGTAGCTGGGAGATTATCTCTCTGTGCTTACTGCCTAAACGCTGAAGTAAGTCCTTACGTCCTGACGCCGATCTGAAGGCTGTGGAATTGGAGTTCATCTCGAACCATTTTTATACCTTATCTTGCATTAACTTTGTTTTAATTTCAACGTTGACCAAATAATAGCAATAACTATAAGTGATGAAAATTTCGGGGGATTCTGAGGCGCTGATAATCCTAAACACATTTTGTAGGTTCATTGAGGGTCTTGCAAAGATGCCCAAAGGTGGGTTTTAGGGTCTAGAGACTTAGGGATTCGAACCCATCACTCTTATTGGGTTCTTTTAAGCAGTGTTTCTACTTCTCAGAACACCACACCACTTCGAAGGCTGAATGCTCAAATTAAATTTAATAAAGTGGTTATTAATTGCTGAAGTCATGTCCTTTTCAATCTAATTCATGTAGTTCTTAAAGACAAATAAGGGAAACTGTTCATTTTTACGGTTAATTACAGTTCGTATTTTTCCATGGCAACGTTGCTTGTAGTAATTTGATTAGAAATGCTAGAAATCTATTAAATTAACATTTTTCTATTTTCTCCAGTGAAAGAAAGCAAACTTCTAATCTTGAGCTGTGTTTTCATTTGATCAGTAAACACATTTTTAGAAAATGCTATGTTTTGAGATAATCACTTTACAAACTTTAATATAAACCACACATTAAAGTGTCGTAATTAGTCAATACATTTCTTTAGGGTTCTTCCTACCTGAAACACGTTCTTCCGACTGGATTTCTCTGAGTTCCATTCCACAACAGCGCCACTGAGGTTCACCGCGTCAGGTTTGCATCCCGGTTTCTGCAAGTCACATTCCATCATTTTAACATTAAGATCAACGACACAAATCTGGACGTCTTTTATCTCTCTCTGATGTTCCTAAAAGAGACCTTACTGAAACTTGGTTTGCCAACATTGAAGATTGGTATATCATTGTTTTTAATTTAAAATTACTTACATGTTAATGTACTATACCAAGTGTTTGGTTAAGTTTGAGTGTTTTTACACCTCGAGCCAATTAGTATTCCAAGAGAATGTGTGAATGCAGAAGTAACACAATCTCAACGCTGTAAAATAAGACACAAGCCCAAACCCTCTAACATAGAGAGGAAATGAGTAGCGTTTTAAAGTCACCATTACACGTTCATGACTTTGAACTGGACACACTTGTTCGTGAAGCTGTAATGTGAGACGGACGTGACCTGACCAGAAGTTTTCGCAGACACCTGTGAAGTTTCTGCTTTATTAATGACCGCTGCTGATTTGTTTTCTGCAGTGCTTTTGATCTGTTTAAAGCTGAGACGTTATGAGAGGCTTTGCTTTACCTGAGCGACATACAATACACAAGCAACATCTGTATTTTTAAAGCTGTTCTACGCATGTTATTTTGATGATCAGACAGTTAATCCACTTCACTATTCAAGATCAGCACTATCTGTATATTAAATAATAAAGTAGATCATTGCGATTATTATTGAAGTAAAGCATCTTTTCTTTGCATTTTTTTCTTTCCTATAATATAGATTAAAATAAACTAGATTAAAGAGAAATTTTTTACATTATTTTCTCCATACTATATACTATTTTAGAACATGCCAACCTAATAAATTCACAAAAAGTAATAATAAATGAGTTTGTGAATATTTATCACCGTAAACTCAACACAAACCGGCACGCGACCAAAGCGCAATTTGACAAAATCCATGAAAATGGCTGAATATTGAAATCCCTAAATTGTTGATTGAATGTTTATGAGGATTGAAAAGTTTAATTTAATTTACTTGCTTTATTCATTGAGTGCTTCTCGTGTAAATTTAGTATTGATTCTGTTGTTAAAGTTGAACATTCTCTTACCAAATTAGCCACAGCTTCTTGCTTGCTTTCCTTGTAAAAATGGAGCTCATTGGAAGAAAGGACGACCCACGTCGACGTCCAGTTTTTCCTGCAAATAAGATAATTCTCATAATGAGAAAAGACTTCTTTACATCCATAATGCTGTGTAGAGGCTTCATGATCCATTTCTGCGTGGATGAAATGACTTTATATATGACCCTAGCTTAAATATTATTGTCATATATTATGTAATGTAATATATTTTTGAGAATTTTTACTAATAATTGGAATGTTTCTTTGTCCAGTTACCTCAATAAAATGAATATGAACATATGTAAGGAAGATATAGTTTCTCATATTATAGATTGTATACTAACCATTATAAATCTGTAACAACTCTGTAATTACGTTTGAAATCAGATTTTACAATGCAGTTATAAGATATGCCCTTCGTAATCAGACATAATTGGTCAAACATGCATTAATCAGCATTGCAAAAATATACATAATCAATGAATAGAATTACTCATAAAAACAAAGAAAAAAATTAAGACAAAAAAGACATAACAGACCTTTGTTTCTTTCCTCCTTCTGAGATCTTGGCTTTGTTCAAATATTCTCCCTGCAAAACAGGCTGCAACTGTAAAAATTAATACATATTTTAACATGACTCATGTCTGTCCAAAGCCTCATCTCTATTCTGTACATCTGCAAATCAGTGCGGAAGCTCTAGATGGATAAATGTGCAGCAAAAATGATTATTTACAAAAATAAGAAGAAATACTTCACTTGAAGACCTGTTTCAACATGTGATTAATTCTCTACTTCCTTTAATTCCAAAACTGATGAAGATCAGAGTGTAGAACAAATCATCGGTACATGTTTGGGTCTATTGTACTAATGCAAGATTTAGGATTTTGTACCGTAAAAGTCTGCAGGTATCAGTTTCAGTATTAGTTTCCAAAAGTAGTAAACATTATTGTAGAAAAATAAATATTATTTTGTGTCACTGAAGACAAAATTACACAGTAAAAGACTGTTGTCCTGTTGAAATGAGCTGTAGTCAAGAAGAGAGTAAAGGTTTCTAGTATCGAGCCGTCTCGTTGTACACCACTGTACACTACAGATAAAGCTAAATATTAGACATTAATCAAAATATCAATCAAATGATCAATGGCTGGATTTTCTTTACCGATATTTATGGTGATTTTCTATTCTATGCACTAGACATCAATATAATAATCGCTTTCACTTGAATGTCACTGTATTGGATTATTATAAATATATTTTCTCCATTTCATAAATGACTAAATGATGAGATCCATTTCCATTTGTGTAAGCATTAAAATTCATCTAGAGCAGACGGATCAGAGACCTGCTGTATTCCATGTCCAATGTTGTGTTGCGATTGATTCCTTCGATGCCGGTTGATCTGAAGGAAGGAAAAAATAAATGAACCACAGCATTAGCCTGTATTTACTTAAACACACATTGTTTTGACACAATAACATCATTTCCAAATGAGACATAGTCCGAGTTTCGGTTGATTTGTTCTTATTTCACTGATATGAATGTCTCATTAATATCTCCCAAATGCGATGGACACGGTTGGACGGACCACAAAACACAGTCCAATTCTGCCCTCTACTGTTCTCTTAGTGTGTGTGTGTATATGTGTATTTTATGAATCAGTTATAGTAGAGGGGTGTTAGAGGACTCCAAAAAGTTGCTTATATATGAAGAGAGCGAGAGCTCACAGCTTTCTGTGGTGGTTCGAGGTCGGGTATGACCATGGACTTGGTCTGGCTGAGTCTCTCCCCGCTGTTGGTGTTGGTGTTTTTGATCCTCATGGGCACAGCTCCGGGGGGCAGCACCAAGGTGGGCGGCTTCTGCATGACGCTGCACATCACACACACTCAAGATCAGAGCCAAAAAGTGGTCTCACACACAACACCACACAACCCTGCTGCTCAAAAACAGACCGACTCCAACCTTAAACTGAACGCCCTGATCTCCAAAAGCCAAACGACAAGAGACCGATAGATTGGCAAAATGACACCAGCAAATGTGGACAACGGTCAAATACGTCCCCATTAGCTTCCCTGCTTTGTAAGTGGCATTAACGTCTTTGTGTTGACTGGCCCTTTAATTTATTCTTGTAAAAAAACACCAAAGCTATACAATATTTTTGACAGATTTATGTAAATGAGGCCGAGATTGAATTTCTGTTCTTTTATTCATTTTCCTACTTCACGTCTGATCTGGAGGAACCACCTGCTACTTAGCGGAAACTAAAATATGTGAAGTAAAAACTAAATATAGACAGTTTTTTAAAAGATTTCTAACATTTTTTCTTCTGGGAAATGCTTTGCACGCTCTTCCCACAGTGCTGAGTTTATTTATGGCACCTTAGGTGGCACTCGCATGCAGAGGATTTTGGCTTCATTGTGACGTAGCGGCTCGTCTTTGTGCTCACAAATACTTTTATGACTATTAATGTTGCAATTAGGTACTTTGAATATAACTTGAATATAATATAATCTGAAGGCAACTTTGTCTGATAGTAAAGATAATCTGAATAGAACTTTGTCTGATTATAAAGATATTCCCAAGGTAACTTTGTAGATAATCTGTGGGCAACTTTGTCTGATTATGAAGATAATCTCAATATAACTTTGTCTGATTATAAAGATATTCCCAAGGTAACTTTGTAGATAATCTGTAGTCATCTTTGTCTGATTATGAAGATAATCTAAATATAACTTTGTCTGATTATAAAGATATTCCCAAGGTAATTTTGTAGACAATCTGTAGTCACCTTTGTCTGATTATGAAGATTTAGATACGGAATATCTAAATATAAATTCGTCTGATTATGAAGACATTCCTAAGGTAATCTTGTAGATAATCGGACGGCAATTTTGTTTGATAGTTAAGATAATCTAAATATAACTTTGTCTGATTATGAAGATATTCCTGAGGTAACATTGTAGATAAACTGTAGGCAACTTTGTCTGATTATACGGAATATCTAAATATAACTTCGTCTGATTATGAAGACATTCCTAAGGTAATCTTGTAGATAATCGGACGGCAATTTTGTTTGATAGTAAAGATAATCTAAATATAACTTTGTCTGATTATGAAGATATTCCTAAAGTAACACTGTAGATAAACTGTAGGCAACTTTGTCTGATTATACAGAATATCTAAATATAATTTTGTCTGATTATGAAGACATTCCCAAGGTAACTTTTTAGATCATATGTAGTCAGCTTTGCCTGATTATGAAGATAATCTGAATATAACTTTGTCTGATTATAAAGATATTCCTAGGGTAACTTAGTGGATAATCAGAATATAACATTGTCTGATTATGAAGATATTCCCAAATTCTAAAGATTTCTGTCATTCTGGCTTTTGGTAAATGTTTTGTATGCTGTTCCCACAGTGCTGAGTTCGGGTTTATTTATGGCACCTTAAATGCAGGTTGCACTCGCATACAGAAGATTTTGGCTTAGTTGTGATGTAGCGGCTCCACTTTGTGCTCAATAGTCTTTTATGACTATTAATGTTGCAATTCAGCACACATCACTCATTTGCATTTTCCACTCGGTGAAGTAATGCAAATAAGACACCGCCGAGACTAAGCCACCATCAGCAATAACATAGCATAAGCAAACCGTCAAATCTCAATATTCATCTGTTGATTTATGTTAGTTGATGATTTTTTAAATATACATAATATTTCACAAGTCTTTTTGCAATCAATTTTGCGCTGTTTTTAGTGTTATTATGTACTTTTTAAAAAATCTGTATAGTTGAGGTTAAATGCGTCTCTGGCCGTTTTGCAGCAGCCTGTAGGCAAGGCAGAATTTTGACACACTTTACTGTCATGTGTTTACGACGCCAGATCAGCTTCCTGTACCGACAGTTGCATCACGAGCTTGCAACACTGACGCTTTTTGCACCACAATCCTTAAAGCAAAACTTGCACTTCGGATTCAGCCAAAAACTCATAACTCTCCTAATCATTTATACTGTTCATATCTAATATTTCATATAATAATGATATTTTAGGAGGTAGAGTTTGTAGTAGATGTGCTAAAATAAATAGTATTAAAACGTTTGTTAGTGACATTTTGAGGTTTGATCGATGTAGAGATTATGGCTTTGGACACTGCTTCATACTTCTACTGTTTATAATAAGTGAAAAGAAAATCGTAGAAATATCATAGATCTGATATTCTTCAGGTTCATCAGAATGATATCGGTTATAATATCAATAGGCAACTTTCTCTCACCCTTGCTACAACTTTCATGAGTGTTTATCTTTGGGCCCCAATGAGTCCTGCACTAGAAACAAGACTGCTATATCAGTGTTATTTATTAGATGGAAATTATTTGATTTAACTACGTATGGTACAAAACCCTACAATTTTGAGCAATGTTGACTGATTACGAAGATATTCTCAAGGCATCTTTCCCTTTCTGATGGCAACTTTGTCTGATTTTGAAGATAATCTGAAGGTAACTTTGTCTGATTTGTAAGATATTCTCAAGGCATCTTTCCCTTTCTGGAGGCAACTTTGTCGGATTAGAAGCTAATCTTATATAACTCTGTCTTATTATGAAGATAATCTGAAGGTAACTTGGTCTGATTATGAAGATAATCTGAAGTTAACTTTGTCTGATTATTACGATATTCTCAAGGCAATTTTGTCTGATAATGATGACAATTTGAAGGCAACTTTGTCTCCCTGAGCACAACTTTGGGTTAAGGGTCCTGCTCTTGCTCCTGGACGTGGTATTTAAACGCACAACCTTTTGGTCCAGAAGCGAGGATCCTAACCATTAGATCACCATCACTCCGGTCTTCAACTTTCTTTTCTGCTCACAGTCTAGTTGCAAGGGCGGAATTTAAAGAGAACATTATAGTAAAATACGTCAGATTTCTGCTTTCCATTAAGGGTCTACGAGCACTCTCTTTGACTATGACCTGTGACCTTTGCTTCAACCCCATCTAAGTTCAGCAAATCATCGCCTTTTTCCAGACTCAACTTGTGGAAACTTTGCACTTCGCGATCGTTAGAAACCCCACACGACAAGCTCTCGGCGCTGCCAGTGCCTTGGCAACGTTTTTCTGTTTGAACCTACAGGAAATAAATATATGCAGCCGCACACACAAAAAGGAAGCCTGGTGGCAGCCCCTGCAACCCGCCGTATTTCTATTTAAGTCGATTGTTTCACAATCTAGGGCAAGTTGAGGGTGGCTTGATATTGTAACGTTTGGAAATGCACACTCAAGACAAAGCAAGATTCTTCGATTTTAGTCTTCCTCTTTTTCCTGCGTTGCACAAACCTCGGTTTTAAGCGCACGCGTGGAATTGAAGTTTGTTCGTGTAATAACGACATTTGGCGCTAGCAGGAAGTCGGTTTTGCATGTATTTGGATATTTCATCTTTAACACTGTGTTCAAAGTCGGTTCTTGAGATGTGCAGAACTTATTATGATTAATTTATTATAATATTGTTGGCAGAAACTATCATCTCAGCTGTGCGGAACAAAACATTGATGCAAATGTATATGAAAGATGCAAAAAACGAGGAAACGTTCTGAAGCAATTCAGCAAATATAGAAGATTAGATTTCTGATTGAAACGTTATAATTTAAATATATTTTTTCTCGCTTCATCCCACGACACCCCAAAGTCGTTGCCTCCGTGCAACTAAACTTTAACCAAAGTTCACCCACATCCTCTGAAACAATTGAACACACACCAGATTTGAAACCTTCATTTTTCAGTCAGCCATTGTTGAGCATCAACAAATTTAAAGCTAAATTAATTTAGAATCAATTAAATCTCACCTGATCCTCTACCAGTTGACCTCTATGGCGTCTACAGATAATTCCGTACGTAGAGACTGAGAGAAACAATGTGTGTTAGTCTCTTGAGAGGAAGTTCTCTCGTCTCACGTGGTAACACTTTTCTCTGCCTGTCAGTTTTCGCTGCAGACCGGCCGCTTCACCACTTCCTGAGGCATGAAATGATGCGATTTCAGGCAGTGCGAGAGTGGAGCAATAGTGGGGTATGATATTGACACTGTTAAGGCTGATAAGCAAATTCAGAGGTGTAATTTTACAAGTTTACGTGTTACATTTTTTGAGCAATGAAGTCTGATTATAAAGAAACTAAAGGCAACTTTGTAGACGATCTAAAGGCCACTTTGATTATAAATGTAACCTGAACGCAACCTTGTCTGATTGTGAAGATAATCTGAATATAACTTTGTCTGATTATGAAGATAATCCCAAGTCAACCTTGTAGATAATGTGAGGACAACTTTATCTGATTATGAAGAAAATCTGGAGTCAACTGTGTCTGATTGTGAAGATATTCTCAAAGCAAATTTGTAGATAATCTGACGACAATTTTGTCTGATTCTGAAGATAATCTTAAGGCAACTGTGATTATGAAGTTAACCTGAAATCAACCTTGTCTAATTATGAAGATAATCTGAGGCCAACTTTGTCTGACTAAGACAATCTGAATATAACTTTGTCTGATTGTGAAGATAAACTTGAGTCAACTTTGTCTGATTGTGTTAATAATATCAATATTACTTTGTCTGATGATGAAGTTAATCTGAAAGCAACCTTGTCTGATTAAGAAGATAATGTTAAAGAAACTTTGATTATGAAGATAATCTGAGATGATATGGAAGACACACAGACGCTCCAAAGGAACAGTATGTGGACTCGTGAGGTGCTGCGACAGAACACTTTGCACACAAGCGTTTCCAAATAAGGAGCTCGCACACAGCTAACACTGCTCACGTTACATATACAGTATGTAAATATGAGCCTTGTGCGGTCGGCCCTCGCTGGTGCAGGACGTTACATCACAACCGCTTCCTGGTCTCCAACAATCACTAACCACTTCATTTATCCTCTCAGGTTGTTTCAACTCCTGCGTCTGCCTCTCATCTAACTTAGCAATCGCTCTTCACAAAGGAAAACCAGATCAGAGACGCCGAAATGTCTCACTGTGGGGTTTTTGCTGCTGTGGAAGAGAAGCATGATTGTGGTTGGAGAAATGAACAAGACAATAAATCTCGATCTGATTCAGATGGATTTTACATCATGTAGCAGTGGTTTCAAGTAAGTTTTTATGATGTGCAGATTATTATTATTACATTGTGCTATAATAATCCTTATTGACGGAAATTTGTCCGTACAACAATAACAATGATCTCATGAGATTCAGTTGTACAGCACAAAACAGTGATGCAAAATGATTGTTAAAAAAGAGAGAACCTTTTGGAAAAACGTTGATCAGGTTTCTGGGAGAGTAAACTTTGTGTTCATCAGGTTTCTGAAACAATAATCACAAAGCAGATTTCACCTGATTTGGGTTTTCAGTTCATAAAATAATTTTTGGAATATGAATTTCATTGTCCACTCAAAGAAGCATTTTTGTGGGATGCTTTGTTGAATGTTGTTCGATTTCCTGAATATTTATTCCCAACTTTTAATTACATTTTAGCACAGAAATATGCCGTCAGATTACAGCTGTTGATTTATGTCACATGATGTGCAACTTCTTAAAAAGCTACTAAAAAATCTCTGAATTGTACATTTTCAGATTAATGGACATTGCATTTGTTCAATTGAGGAACAAAATACTAAACACTCTGTAAATAAAAAAGATCCAGAATTCTAGTCTGATAATAAAATGCAAACCATTTAGTTGTCATTTCATTTAAGCTTTTACTTCAGAGTTGGAGAGACATTTTGGCTAAGGCTTTTGGTTAATGTTCAAGATGCTTGGTACACTACAATTAAATGTTAAGTAAAAATAAGTGAGAAAAGCACTGTCCAAAGAATTGTACGATTTGCAGTGAAAAATATTCCCTTAATTATGGTATGGTTGGGATGAAGAGCGGAGCACGTGCATGTATTTACCGAGAAATTGCAATTTACGAAATGGTCACCAGATGGAGACTAAAGCCTAGCGTTAAATATAACAGCAAATTGTAGAATGTTAAATGTTACAGTGACGCGGATGACCACAAGTAGAGACAGAGACCAGCGTCTGAACGTGGCGACAAACGGGATATAAACCTATAAACCTTCATGTTGAAATTAACACAAGTTGTTCAGCGCGCACACACACACACACACACACACACAAACACTTTCTGTGCAGTATTGACTGAAGTGCAGACACTGCTTCATTTCTTACCCTTTAAAATAGAACATCAGCAATGTTTAATGTACAGTTTCAGATATATTACTGTACACAATATACTGACAAATTAACTAACTTAATGCTAATAATGAGTAATATTACATTTTAAAGTAAAATTTTAAGTATGACACACAAATGACTGAATATATTTCCAGCTCATTCTAGACATTTTTCCTCTTGTATTTCGAAACGTATAGACAATCTGACATATAGGGATGAAAGTGAGTATAACACATTAAAAAAAGCTGAATTATGAATAGTTTAGTTCACATTGGTGCATACAATATCCACACATTAAAAACGTCCAGATAATTTTACATTTGGAGGTCAGAGTAAGTATGATGAAGTGCAGAAATAAAAAATGTCTTATTTTACTGTAGCAGTTTAAAATAATAACGTCCTAAACTTGGCATCTCAGTGTATTCTTTATGAGCCTGAATGCATTTCCACTCAATTTCTCAAGGCTCCTCCTTCTTCATATTAAAACATCTAGACAATCTAATTTGTCAGTATATTGTGTACAGTAATATATCTGAAAGTGTACATTAAATACTCCCACCTGCTGGCGGCCCAGCGTTTCTTTGACCCCATTTAGGGTGGAACGTAAATCGCGAATAAGACGCTGGCGAGTAAGTAGCCAACTTCAGGAATGTTTTCATGTCCTTCATCAGCTCTGGAAGTTCTGTGCACACATTAAGCACATTAGAAAAATGAATAGAAATACACCAGCTGTGAATTTACAAAAATGCATACTTACATTTTCAAATAACTTTCAATAGACTTTCTTTTTTTTAAATATAAAACACTGTAGATGGGTGTCCTTAATAAGCTTCTCATAATACCAACCCATCACATGCTCACAGCATGCTACATAGTCATTTTATTGATTGTAGAGCCAATGGGTGAAGGCACCACATGCCAAGATTCTTTGATATCTCTTCCTTACCTTTTAAGAGCATAGACTAAGTTTTCGTTGTCACTCCTGAGTCGTTCATTTTCATGCTCAAGTTCAGGAAGTTTTTTCTGAATATTCCTTAAAGATGCTGACTGATGTTCATCAAGGATGTTCTGGGCAATGCCCTTCTGCAATTCTGAAATGACCTATTTCTTTTGAGTACACATGATAAAGAAAAGAGAACAGAGGCCAAGGAACTTGAAAGTTAATTCAATAGTAAAAAAAATAATTTCATACAATGTATAAGTCATTATTTCACTGAGATCCATTTTGAATGGTTTTCTGATATGGTTTCCAATGAGGTTTTGGCACTGAAACTGAGTGCATGTTGAATTACGCAGTACTCCACTAGTTCAATACCTGCTCACTTAACCAAGAAGCTAATGGTCCTACTTCATGCTACTTCAAGTTTAAGTGAAAAAATGCAACACAAGTCATTCTTCCTGGTGCACATTCAACGTCAGATTCATCTAATTCATCGTCAGACCATGACTTTGGTGGAACAGACACCCTTTTCTTGCTAGGTGGCTCATCCCTCTCACCTGACTCGGAATGCAAGATTTCCTTTATCTTATGGTTGATGTGGAATCGATTATCTTCAAGACAAAAACAAACATTTAGAAGTTAACAAGTTAATGGATCTTTTAACAATTGTAAGCAAAGCATATGCATGAATATGGATGCATATGCTCATCCATGCAGCAAAGCAGCACAGAAGACCAACAACTTCAAGTCCACCAGGCTTCCATCATCAACATGCTTGTCTTCTATCAACACGACTTAGAGGAGCTGTTAAAGCGGTACAAGACCTACAAAAATTTAACCATCTCATTTTATTGCACTTCCGAAGGGGACTATCCTCCGCTGTTATTCATCCTTACAGACTTATTGATGAGGAGCCTAAAAGGGAAACTTCTCGCATGTATTTACATTGGAGAATAACTTCATCTGAATATGTTGACTACATGTTTGACAACTGGAAGCAGCTGAAAGAGTTGAGAAGCTATTTTAGTGATCTTCAGGGGAACTTAAATGACCTGATCAAAAAGAATTATGAATTTAACATGCAAAATGTTTTACCTGATTTAAACAAGCAGGGTGTCTAATATTTCCACCTACATGTAGCTGACACATGGTCTTACACATGATAGCACTTTATAATATGACAGCTTATTATTAATCAGCATTTCACTGACAAGTAATGACAAAGAAAGATATAGACTATTACTGATGATTATCTTATAAACTGCTAATCAACCTGATCTCACTTCTAAAGCTTAAAAATAGTATTAGTTAAAAGCAGTATTTGCCAATTTAATGCATGCAATTTATTTGAATACAGATTCCAGAATACAGTGTTAAAATGCTTTTGTTAAACCGTTGTGTGTATGAAATGTTTGGAAGCATGTTTGTTGTATTAAGGGGTATATATATGTATCTACAGCAGTTCCCCATCATAATACTCAGTATCCGCTATGTGTAACATATTTAGCTGAAGGAAATGTTTTTTTTTCTTCAAAGTCAAAGTCAAAGAAAACTTTATTGTCATCTCTTCTATATATTGTACAGATATACAGAGAGAAGAGAAGACGTGGCTCCAGTTTACACAGTGCAACAAGAAATAGAGAGGACAAAGAACAGATAGGGCACATGGAATAGACAATATATAAATAGGACACAAACTATACATTTTAAGCTAAATTGAAGTGGAAATTGACTGACAGTTTTCAATATGAAAGATTTCGATATTCAGTCTATTAACAGAAGTGTATTCTTAAAAAGTCTGACTGAAATGTAAGTTTTTACAAATATTATGGCAATATTATAGCATATAGTAATACTGTACATTTTGTAAATATAGACATTTTTCTTATTTTTCCACATCTTTTCAGAGAGGGTTTTCAGTGCAACACGAAAGAGATAGTCTGTATAGCAGCATGTGCATCACAGCAACGGTGAGGTAAAAAAGTGCAGAGGTGCAACAGAGTTAGTCCACAGTCCGAGTGTGTGTGGGGGGGAGTGTGGGCGCAGGAAGTATGTTTCAGAGTCTGATGGCTTGTGGGAAGAAGCTATCACGCATTCTGCTGGAACGAGTCCTGATGCTGCGGTAGCGTCTGCCGGATGGGAGGAGTGTAAAAAGTCTATGTGAAGGATGTGAGGGGTCGAGCACGATGCAGGAGGCCCTCCTGATGCAGCGTTTGTAGATGTCCTGCAGCAACGGGAGAGACACTCCAATGATGTTTCCAGCTGCTTTGACAGTCCCTTGTAGCCGCCTGATATCGGCAACAGTGCTGTTACCAAAACAGACGGAGATGCAGCTGGTCAGGACGCTCTCTATGGTGCCCCTGTAGAACACGGTAAGGGTGGGAGGAGAGAGGTTGGCTCGCTTCTGCCGTCTCAGGAAATGGAGACGCTGCTGGGCCTTTTTGGTGATGGAGGTGGTGTTGATGGTCCAGGTGAGGTCGTCTGAGATGTGAACTCCCAGGAACTTGGTGTTTTTTACAGTCTCAACCGTGGAACCGTGGATGCTGAGTGGTGTGTGGGTGGAGCGAGTTCTCCTGAAGTCAACGATCATCTCCGTAGTTTTGTCCACATTCAGCGACAAGTTGTTTTCACTGCACCAGGCAGCCAGTCCGCTGAACCTCATCTCTGTACGCCGACTCATCGTTGTTGCTGATGAGTCCCACCACGGTCGTGTCATCGGCTAATTTGATGATGTGGTTTGAGCTGTGCAGGGCAGTGCAGTAGTGGGTCAGGAGTGTGAACAGAAGTGGACGGATAACGCAGCCCTGAGGAGCTCCGGTGCTCAGCCTGATGGTGCTGGAAAGGTTGTCGCCGATTCAGACGGACTGAGGTCTTTCTGACAGGAAATCCAGAATCCAGTTACAGAGTGAGGTGCTCAGTCCCAGCTTGCTCAGTTTCACACACAGTCTTTGGGGGATGATGGTGTTGAATGCTGAACTAAAGTCTATCAACAGCAATCTAACATAAGAGTCTTTATTGTCCAAGTGTGAGAGGGAAAGGTGAAGTGCAGTGGATATCGCGTCCTCAGTTGAGCTGTTTGTGCGATAGGCAAACTGCAGAGGGTCCAGTGAGTGGGGGAGGTTGCCTTTCACCTGTGCCATGACAAGTCTCTCAAGGCACTTCATGGTGATGGGGGTCAGAGCGATGGGCCGGTAGTCATTCAGGCAGGAAACTGAAGATTTCTTTGGCACTGGGATGATGGTGGTAGATTTGAAGCACGCTGGGATGATCATCTGGCTCAGTGATGTGTTGAAGATGTCTGTGAAGACCTCGGCCAGCTGATCAGCGCAGTCTCTCAGCACACGACCTGGAATGTTGTCTGAACTGGCGGCCTTTCGTGGGTTGACCTTGGTGAAGGTTCTTCTCACGTCAGCTGCAGGCAGAGAGATGGTCTGGTCGGTGATGGGAGGCGTGGCTTTCGTCATGTGTGTGTTGTTCAGTGCATCAAACCGTGCGTAGAACTTGTTCAGCTCCTCAGGGAGTGTGGCATCCCCCTCACAGCTGCTTGGTGCTGGCTTGTACTGAGTGACAGCCTGGATGCCCTGCCATAAACTGCGAGAGTCTTTTGTGTCATTGAAGTGGTTCTGTATCTTTTGTGCATGTGCTCGCTTTGCTTGTCGGATGGAGCGAGATTCCCAGACTGGAAAGCAGCATCTCTCTCTCTTAGCCGTGCCTGCACCTGTGCTGTGAACCAGGGCTTCTCGTTGACTCTAGTGGTGATATTCTTTAGGACGGTAACATCCTCTGTGCATTTACGGATGTAGCAGGTCACAGATTCTGCAAACTCGTCCAGGTTAACGCAGCCGTCGTACGTCGTCATCTCTCTAAAAACATTCCAGTCCGTGCACTCAAAACAGTCCTGGAGTGCTGAGACAGCTCCACTGGGCCAGACTCTGATGGTTTTCCTGGCAGGTCTCGTGCGTTTCAGCAGCGTTGAGTATGTGGGCAGCAGCATCACTGTAGCGTGGTCAGAGTAGCCGATGTGTGGGTGCACTGCTGCTTTGTAGGCACCATGCGCATTGGTGTAAACTTTATCCAGGCAGTTCTCCTCTCTCGTGGCGAAGTCTATATGTTGATGGAATTTGGGGAGAACTGACTTCAGGTTTGCGTGGATGAAGTCGCCGGCAATGACGAAAAATCTGTCCGGGTGCGCGGTCTGGAGCTTGTTAATAGCCTCGTACAATTCGGCTAGTGCCTGGTTAGCATTAGCGCGAGGCGGCAGGTACATGGCTACAACTAGCACCACGGAGAATTCTCTCGGCAGGTAGAACAAAAAGGCTTCTCTAGCATGCTAGCCCGCTTAGCTGGATAGCTGAATCCGCGTTCAGCCACGTTTCCATGAAAACAAAGACGCAGCTGTTCTTTCACTCATGCTGGCTTGACTGCTGGAGCCACAGATAGTCCATTTTGTTGTCCAGTGAGCGGACATTGGAGAGCAGGACAGATGGAAGTGCCGGTCGGGCCGGTTAGCTTTTAGCCTCGCGCTAGCCCCTGCGCGTTTACCATGTTTTTGCTTGCGTGAACGACACTTCCACTTCGGCCAGCTGCCCCTCGCCGTCTCGTCCAGGCTCGATAGCGTCTCCGATGGCAGATTTGGTGGTGGAATCATGTATTTTTTTCCGATTTCGAACAGGATGTGTCTGTCATATGTGATACGCATCGTAACTCGATCACAAACAAAGCGGAAAGTAAACAAGACAAACGAGAATTGCAGTATAAACACTGAATTCACTGGAGCGCTGTTAGCCGCTGCCTGCTCGTGGCGCCACTGGAAAATGTTATATTTGGGCAGAATCTGTGGGGAAACAACTTTGCTTATAATAAATGAATGAATAAATATGGTTACAGACATGCAACAATAGAAGTGTGCTCATATTATTGTAAGTTTGAGGGGAGTTTGTAGACCCTGCATGTGCTGGTTATTTTTTGAAAGTACACAAAACATTAGAGTGGAGATGTACTGTGTAGTGAACGTTTTTGAGATGTTTTTCTCCGGTAGAATATAAAAGTGAAAGAAAGGGTGTAACGTGGTCCACGATGTCTCCCTGAATTTTTGCACAAGTAAAAAAAAATTATGTTACGGGTATGGTCTTATATTTTGACATCTTGCGTGGGGACTGACATGGGGGCGAAGCAGAAAGGAATGCTAGCAGTTCACAAAGAGTTTCAGATTCTTTTACTCATGAAGTATGTGACCCAGTGGGAGCACCGCCTAGATGCTGTGTGTGTGTGTGTGTGGCCATGCATTTATCACATCGTGGGGAGCTTTTGTCCCCTAAAATCACTTTTATCTGTTTTTTGGGGCTCTGTGGGGACATTTGAGAGGTCCCCATGAGGAAAAATGACTTTATAGACAATGTGCTTGTTTTATTTTAGAAACTAAAAGAGGTAAAAGATGAGCATTTGGTAACTGAGGTTAACGTTAGGGTTAGGTGTAGGTGTAAAATTATGTACTTTAGTCATTATGGGAGTCTATGTACAAAGATAGTAATACAAAGACTTTGTGTGTGTGTGTGTGTGTTTTAATACGGAGCCCCTAGGGAGACATGAGAAAAAAAATCTATGAAAACATCTCGTGCGCACGGAATAATTTCTTTTTTTCTCTCTTATGTTTCCTTTAGGGCCTTCAAAATTTTATGTATTTATTTGTTTTATATTTAAGGGGGTGCAACAGGGTCCACGATATTTCTCTGGATTTTTGCAAAAATAATAATTTTTTTTTTTTTAATTATGGGTGGGATGTTTTATTTTGACATCTTGCGTGGTGACTGAAGTTGTGTGTGTCACGTGTGCGTGCGCTTATAAACACTGTGGTTACTCCCTCCTCCACTTCTTGTTTGTCCTCATGCAGCGGAATCTTACTGGCATTTTTATTATTTTGGTTATGTAAGTATGTCCGTCTATAATTTATATAATGAATATCTTTTGACAGTATTATTGTATTGTATTATATCTCTTATTTCAAGTGAAGTTGATGAAGAACTCTTTAGGAGCTAATTATAATATTGCAATTTTTGTTTATAAATGTGTGCATATTTTCCATGAACTGTGCATGTCAGGCTGGCTTATGGCTTAACTTTTTTGGTCTTTTTTACTATTTTTTTGATGTTACAGAAAATTAAAGCAGTGAGACCCGGACTGATAGTGGTGTAATTTGCCTTGCACTGAACATTAACACAAATCAGAGAGGGGCACACTAGCAGAGCTTCACTCCCAGGACTGTGCTGTGCTGAATAATTTTATAGATTAATTCAAAACAACAACATTTATAGTCTTTAAGCTGGTTCTGACACCATGGGAAACACCGGATCTGACATGGAGGAACGGCGTCAAGAATATAAACGTTTTTTTAGACTTTCTGAAAAATTTAATTTACTTCCTGATGTTGGTATTGATTTGTCTTTGGTGAAGTATTCTGGATTAAATTCCCCAGCTGTACTAGAGAACTCCGTAAAAGAAATGACCAGCAGCATTCCAGGCTACGTGAAAAGTCTGGGCTCTACTTTATCCGCCTTTAATTCGGTTCCTAACGCA